>JANHZU010001150.1:22917-37092 GCA_032468055.1 Acrochordus granulatus
ACCAAATATTTATTTACTGAAGTCAGAGGTAAACCCGTGTGTTTAGTTTGTGGAGAGCAGGTCGCCGTGTTTAAAGATTCCAAGTTGAGTCGGCATTACGAGACGAAACAGCTGAAGAATATCGACACTTGACCGATGCCGACAGAGCGCGGGCAACAGATGATTTGCTTGCGAAGCTAACAAAAAAAATATTTTACAGATTCTAGTTCTCAGATTATTGTGATGATACTCATAATTTCCACTCCATTAACCCTTGCTTAGTTTAGCTTTACAAACTTGTTTATCCAGACTCAGATCTCCAATATGGGGCTTTAAGAGATAAGTATTCTTAACATTCTCACAAATCCAAAAAACATTTCCTAATTGGGATGACTAGATTTGTAGTCTGACATATGAGTTTCCAAGATGAGAAAACTAGTCTGAGCTACAGTACTGATACAAACTTAATATTTCCCAAACTTTCTCTTATACAAAGCTTGTTTTCTTACTGCTATCATTTTCTAGTAGGCATAGAAATGGTAATTACAAAATGAATGTGCTGCTTTCTCCAAACTCACCTCTTTAGTTCAGCCATCTCCTGAGCTTTGAGCTGAGCAAGTTGTAACTCCAGTTCTTCAACTTCTTTTTTTTCTTCTTCTTCTCCCCCTTGAATTTCTGAAGCTGTCTGTTTGGGCTGCACTTCTTGCTCTCCCTCCTCCTCACCAGAACTTAAACTGGAAATGATGAAAAAGACAGCATCTTTATTACAAATATAATAGTAATGCTGAAAATGCTTTACTAAATGGACATTTACTAAGATTTACAGTTAAAACACGATGAGGAACAAACACAAAACTAGCTGAGGAGGAAAAAAAATGGAACTATATCTTACAAAACTGAATAAAATGGCTTTGCCTTCTATCTCTCCCTTAGCCATAGGCTGCTGGAATAGCTGCAGCCAGGCAAGAAAATCAAGATGATTGTTCCATTTTGTAGCCAGTAAACTGCAAGCTAAACTCCCAGGATTGGGTCCAGTTCACTTACCTGATATCTATTTCCTTAGCTTGTTCTTTCAACTTCTTTACCAGAAACCGCCTTAGTTTTGTTCTCCAATTCAACAGGGTCCTAAGCAAGGATAAGAAGGTAGTGAGACTCTATACCTAACATTCTTGAGACTCAGAGAAACCTCACAAGCAAGATATTTATTGATTCCTAGTGGATTTGGAAATGACTGGCATGAACTAGCCTATATTGGAATATTCAGGTGATTATAGCCAGGACACAAGGATGTACTTTATTCCTCTTTAGGTTCCTACATCCCATCTTTGTAATTTAAATCAACCGCCTTACCGGAGCTCTTTACGTCCAAGAACACGGATATCTTGACAACAGTGACGCACTTCCTCAGTGGTTGTATTATGGTGTTCCAACTCTTCATTGTCAAAAACAATCTAAGAAACCAAGCAGAGAGCAGAAAAACAATCAAAAGGTCTCTCTCTCACTGGTATTTTGCCCTAACCAGTCTATTTTCTAGTACTGAAACTACTTTATTTATTTTATACAAATTTATACATGCTGCCAATCTTTCAAGAGCAACTCTTGGCAGCTTACTATTATTAATATTAACTTTACATTTATTTTGCACCAGCTAACTCGCAGTGTTTGGATTTTTTGTTGTTCATCTGGGGCCTTTCTCTAATTGTTCTGGCCTTGCCTCAAATCCAGACAGCTCCAGTGCCAGCTCCTGCTCTCCTCATGAAAGCAGCCAGTCTTTCCCACTAGAATGGTACCCATTTATCTACTTGTAATATTGCATGCTTCCAAACTGCTGGTGGCAGGAGTTAGAGGCAAGTGATGGGAGCTCATTCCGTCACGTGGTGCTGCGACTCAAACTGCAGGAGCATCGGCCATTTCTGGTTGACAAATCCAGCGTCATTAAGCTGCTATGCCACAACTCAACAACTTCCAAACTCTAATCCTCCCATCCCACGCTCTAAAGTTACCACTTCTGCTGCTCAATCATTACCTCACTGGCCTTAGCCAGGAAATCCACTGGATTGGAAGCTTTTAGAAAATCTGTCAGAGAACAGCGGTTATAAAGAACTGTGGCTCCATCTTCATATCCTTCTGCCTATTTGAAAAAAACACAAAACAGAGGAAAACAGTTGTATAAAATATGACCACAAATAAGAGCCATGCCCTTCCACCTAACACTGTATACTCTAAACCCCAAACCTTCTCACCCTTCACTCATCATTTCGTCTTATAATGAATACTTTTCTCAAACTACCATCAGGAGCTCCCTCATAGCTATTATTGGAAAAAAGGCAATGTCCTCCACACTGACCTTTGGCTTCTTTTGGGTCACCAGTTCACTCACAGACTTGGCTTGCACTTCCACTTCTTTGAAAGCAAACTTGGGGTCAAAGAATTTATTGTCAATTTTATCTGGAGCCAAGTAACCTAAAGAGAGATGAGAATAAAGAAAAAACATTCGTAGCCAAGCAAGCCACTGTTAATTAAAACAATTATTTTTTGTTATCCTGAATCTCAAAGTAACATGTATGGAGACTTGAGCAGTCTCCCAATCAGGCACTGACCTGGCCAAAACCAACTTTGTTCATACAGAGGTGACAATACATGCCTTAAAGCCATGTTTTGGAAAATTTGGGAAATGAATAAGCAGACTTATTTACAGGACAGTTCTATCATACTAGAAGGGTCAGAAATGCTAACTTGTCACACCTTTCTTCAGGCTGAAGATCTTTAAGCCATATAATGGCAGCAGAAAATGTCTTCTCCATCAACAGCCTTTTGTATATCCTGCAGCACTGCTTGCAGATAACAAAGCAAAGCTCAGTTCTGTAACATGCCAGATTTCCAAACCAACTATACTCCTTTAGCACCTGGTTATTCAGACATCCATTCACTTTCCTTCATTTTAGTACTCACCCTGGCAGACCACAAATATCTCAGCTGATTCATTACGTGAGGCTTGTGGCTTAGTGGCTTGTACTTTATGGAAGAGTTGCTGAAAGATCCACAGAAGGGGCTGGTAATCTCGAGAACGGAAAACCTTGGTGATGAACCAGCCGCCCTTGGACAAGAAATCACAGGCCAGTTTCAGGGCTGACAGTGTAAGACTAGCTGGCAGAGGAGGTCAGAGAGGAGAGAAAAGGAAAAGAACAAAGCCAAGGAAAAGTTAGACCAATCACTGAACTGGAATTCACTCCAAGCTACTATTAGTTGTAAAGCTATCCCAATGCCATCATCTCAGGATGGAAATAATAAAACTCACCGACCATTTTATGGAAGATTCATAGAGATGGCAAGATGTTTCTTTGCTGCTATTCATACTCCACTTTTCCTACAGAGGTCAACAGAGGGCAAAAACCTACTCTGCTTTTTCTACATGATTAGGATCAAGAGAAGGAAAATGATTTAAACCAGCAGCGTTTAAATCCAGTAACTCAAATGATCAGCAACTCTTTATTTTTCAGAAATAGAATCAGGGGATGGATTTTGGGATTTAATTATACTACCAGGAATGAGGAAGCAAAATCAGTTTAATGGACTATACAATGAACTAATGTTCATAAAAGCAAAATGTCAGTTCAATGACAAATGGTTTCTTTTCCAAGTTCCAAAGTACCCAGGTTTTGTTTTTTGCTGCTGTCAGTGCAATCAAGAAAGGAAGAAATGGGAGAAAGCAGGTGATACCACTGCTGGAGCTATTAAGGATGCAGACTACATTGTTGAGTGGCAGCTGGCAACAGTCAGGAGATTCAGCACTTCTTATTGGGCTGCTGCCTTACAGTTATGGTACAAGGCATCCCCATTAAGGTTATTTATTTAGGCAAAGCCCATTAAATCAAATATGTCAAATGGTGTTGTTCAGCTAACAATTAATTTGCATTTAAAGAAGAATCTAGACTTAGAAAAATTTACTTAATCTTTTAGCCAAAATTGCTCATTACTTTGCAATCTTCAATATTGGCCTACATGATGTCCCAAAAAGAAAAACCTACTTTGAGTTGGATTTGACTCCAGATAATTTTTAAAGTACTGTACCTGGAATTGATTTGCTGCTGCCTTCTTCCAGAGCATTTTTTCAACTTCCTACTTTAGTTCACACCCATGATATTTTCCTGAGGGTCTCCCACCCAAACATAAACCAAATGTCCTTTTACTTAGTTTTTTGAGATCAGCCAAGGACATCTAAGTGCTGCCAACCAGCTCAGTTATAGTGATCAGCTCAGACCGAAATAATTTATTTTAGACTATGCTGCATACCCAATTTAGCCCAGCTTGGTTAGCTCTATTAGCATATTTGCTTAATTAATTTTGCCTTTAAACCATACACATTAGCTTTATTTATGTAACACCAGTTCTAAAGAATACCTTAGGAAATTTCATTTGTCTTTGTCCTTGAAACACTTTCAGGGAGTCCATGAGTTTAAGATAATTTTTATAATAATACTAAGATATTATTTGCCCTTTTCACTCTCACATTTTCATGAGTGTATGGTGGGTCACACTGCTGGAGTCATAGCAAAAAGCAAGCACTGGTACCAAACTATACTAACAATCACTGTATTCTTCACCACCCACCATTTGCAATAAAAATAATGGCAGTTTCACTTAAAAATATCTTTGGTGAAATAGTACAAATTACTTATTTTATTAAATCTTGAGTGCAAGTCTTAATATTCTGTATGATGAAATGAGAAACATGTGTAAAGCATTTCTTTTATATATTGGTGTCTTGAGGAAAAGCATTTCTTTGATTGAGTTGCAGGCTAAATGTTTTTCACAGAACACCATTTTATATGAAAGAAAAACTGACAAGACAAATTGTGGTTATTCAGGTCTGGATATCCAGCAGTTGTCTTCTTGAAAATGTATGAAGCAGGCCTGTCACTTCAAGGAAAACAACTGATGGTATGTATTGCCAACAATAAAATTCAGCTTTCAAGCAAAAATCAGAATTTTGAAAAATACTGTGAGCCTGACAGCTTCCCAATAATTAAAAGATTTATCTGAATAGATTGACAGTGGCATTAACAAATGTGATTTTCTAATGCAAGTAGTCCTTGCTTAATGACCCTAACTGGGTCTAGCAACCCCACTGCTGGAAAAGAGACAAGATTACTTCATCTTTTGTTTATATTCTAACCACTTTCTTGCCTTTTGGAATGCTTGAATGCCTGCTTACTGTACACATCAAAGCAATGTGACTGTGCCACATGCTATGAAAAAACTTACTCTCTTAAAATAACTTCCTCTTTTTCTCTCCAATCTCTCTGCTCTGTGAGGGGAAGGGGAGAAAAAAGCAAGTTATTTCTCTAAGCAATCTTGATTGGCCTGACTCTTGTTGCTGGCATAATCACATTGCTTGTGATGTGTAGAAGAGCTCTTCAGCAAGAGCAAACAACTTACTCTCCTGAAATCTTTTTCTCTCCAATCTCTCTGCTAGGGGAGTAGGAAGGGTCAGGCAAAGGTTTAATGGCAGAAAAACAGCTCATTCCTTCCCATTTTTTAAATACCTAAGCAAACAGGCAAAAATCAGAAAGCACAATGCTAAATTTCAACAGCATGATCTTTGAGCAAAGGGGATCTAAATGTAGCTGTGGATAGCATTGTACCAATATAAACATTGAGTTACCAGGTGTATCGTGTCTACATGTAACTTAGTATTGCTTTTGTATCAAACTTTAGATTGGATGCACAAGATTATTTGTTGTAAAACCCAGAATAAAATTCAGGCTATCTTGATCAGTCTCTATTCTGCATTACAAAGCTCCAAAAGAATGGTAAAGAAGCTATTTTTCTCATCTACCATCAGAACAGAACCCCATACCTTGAGCAAAGGCATCATGTACCCAACTGGCACCCACGTTGGGAGCCCCATCATTTAGCACAACATCCACTTTCCACGTCTTCAGCTCCTTGCGTAAGGCCTAAGAGGAAAGACAGCTCACAAAACTTCATAAGAGTGAATAAATCTTGCAGCTATCTGCTAAGATACTTTTATATCATCAGTGATAAACCAATGCTATCTTGTGGCAGGTGAAGACTCTCAAGAGAGAGAAGAGATTTTTCAACCTGCTTTTAAAATTAATGTCATCTTTTTTAATGTCTTAAATTTATACAGTTTTTATAGTACCAATATTTAACAACATAAAGTCTACTAGGGTTTATTTTTATTTGGAAATTTGTTTTCTTGCTTGTTTGATTATGAGCCATCAAGTTGTTTTTGTCTTCTAGTGATCACATAGATAGATTTTCTCAATGGCAATGCTTGTTTGATGAAAAATTGTAAATAAAGTTGACAAGCACAAGGGAAGCAGTAGTCAAAAAAGCAGCTGTCAAGACAACTTTATTTGGAATGGTACAAAATAATTACCTGGCGACACTTCTCAGTAGTGATGTCTTCCTGCAGTGTTACCACATTAGGAATGGGCTTGATGGGCACTAGATCGATCCCTAAAGATAAAAAGAAGGGAGAAGAGAGATAAAGAGGCAAACAAGACAAGGACAGCAAAGCTGTCATTCCAGGAACTTTTTTCCTGTCTTCTTTCTGAATCCATTATGCTAATTTTTATTTGGTCACAATTTCTCATGTTTTTAATGTTACATATCAGCTTGAGTTCTGTTTTATTCTTTTAATCTGGAGATTTTAGTCGTCGGCTTATGACCATAAAAAGAACCAGATTTTTCACTGTTAAGCAAGGCAGCTATTAAGTGAATTTTATGACCTGCTTTGTCATGTTTTTTAACCTATGACAGCCATTGTGAGGTGAATCGGGTGATTGTTAAGCAAATTTGGCCTCCCCCATTGAGTTTCTTGTTGTAAATTAGCCAGGAAGGTTGAAAATGATGATCATACAACTCTGGGATGTTGTAACTGTCATAAATATATGCCAGTTGCCAAGCACCTGAATTTTGATCATGTGACCATGGGGATGCTGTGACAGTCATAAATGCAAGGACTGATTGTAAGTCACTTTTTTCATTGCCATTGTAACTTCAAACAGTCGGTAAACTAATGGTTCTAAGTCGAGGACTACCCGCAAATCTATTTTTTTCCTTCCTTGCATTTTTTTTGCAAATGCAGGATATGCTTTCTTAGATTAACCAAGTGCTGATCCATTGGTTGTGACAGGAATTCACCAACCAGTTTTTTGCTGAGCCTGATGTCCTGAACTGAGGGAGAATGACTAGCCTTAAGTTACCCAGCCAACTTTCACGCCTAAGACAGGACTAGAACTCACAATCTCCTGATAATCGGCCTAAAGTCACCTAGATGCCTTTCATGCCTAAGGTGGGACTGGAACTCAGAGTCTGCTGGTTTCTAGTCTGATGCCTTAACCACTAGAGCAACTTGGCTCTAACCTTATAAATCTAAATAATATTAATAATAAGGCCACACTGTTTGGATCTGCACATATCCTAAAGCAATACAACATACTATCTTCTTCGGAAAAACCTGATGCATATGAAGACCAGCATCAGCTAGAGAACTGGCAGCTGTGATTTCACATTTCGCCGGCAGCAAGGGGAGTCAGTGCTGGACCTGCATGAGCTCAAGGGCAGAGCAGGAGCTGCAGAAGAAGCCCCCGGATGTGAACATTGCTGGTCAGCTTGGGGGGAGGGGTTTAATGCTAAAAATGTTGATTGTCAGCTGCCAAAAGTCTGATAGGAGAATGGTAGCATATAAATGATAGACAGATGGAAAGATGGAAAAAGAGAAAGACAGATAAATATGACATACAGAAATGATAATGAACACCAGTGACAAGAACCCATATCCACCCTATACAACCACCACGTTCTGGATTTCCTCAAGGTTGTCTCGCCAAAATTTGGCAGGAAACACTGATTTTTAGCAAAACCTTTAAGACACATATACAGCATTAAATTACAGCAAAGCTTAAGGCAAGTTTAAGTTAACCTTTCCCTTACATCACAATTTTTTCCATAAAAAATGATGGAACCTTCCAGTCTTGCTCCTCTGGGAATGTCACTCCATTGCACTACAGCCTCAGCAATCAGATTATCTTTTAAGAATGAGCCTTCAGTTATTGCTTACTGCTGTTTTGACTATCCTAAAATGTTACATCATTGTCCTTCCTTGCACATAATCACAATTTCCTTCTTCTTGATTTTGCTGCATTTGTGCCAAATAGCATCATGCCAATGGAAACCAATTCATAGGCCTTGGCACCAGGAGAGGTTCATGTCTTCATTCTGATGGATCACGGCAGAAAATACAAAATCTGGACCCATTGGCTCTATTATTTTTTTGCCCCACATCACTTCTTCATCCATGTTACTTACCAATAATAAGACTGGACACTGGCATAAATTTTGAGGCCACCTGCAGCCTGCAGGTAGAACAGAATCAGTTACAGCTATGAGCATTTATCAGTCAACAATTATATTAGAAAAGTGAAATGAATTTACAACATTTCTAAGTAAGAACCGATTATTATCCAAATGTAATCTTCTATTTTCATACCTCTATTTTACTTCTTTAAAGATTAACAGAACATTTTTATTTATTGCATTTCTAGACTGCTCATCTGCCTTCAGATAACTATTGCTTGAAGTGAATTAGCTGTGAAGTTCATAGCACAAATCCCATCGCAAATGTTATTAAACAAATTACATTACATTACCCTGTCTTCACATTTGAAATATAGAAATTTATATTATTGCCTATTTTATAGATTTGTTATAAGAACACCTAAACATTTTTGCAAATTGGAGGCCACAGGCAAATTAATGCTTTACACTGAAAGGGCAAAATAGAGAACTGAATGAACTTTTTTGAACTTTTCAATAAAGTCTGGAAACTTTATTCAATGAAACATTAAAATCTGGAGATACTCAGAACACATTGGAAATTAAATGCCAAATTAGATTTCATTTATAAAGAAATATTTTTTTCTAATCAGCACTTATGGTATGGATAAAATGCAAAGACAGAATTTTTCTTCCTCTCTCATATTCGGAGCATCCAGGATAAGTGAATGGAAATAAATCCTTTTTTTTTCCATAGCACTTAGTTAAGATATAGAAATGACTACATACAGAAATAATGGACACCATATCAAGAATGTTTGAAAAAGGCATTAGAAAAATCCATAAAAGGGCTTAAAGTTATTAAAGGCTATATGCTGCCTCCAGCATCAGAGGCACTAAGTCCCTGAATGCCAACTGCAACAAGATGAGCAGAAAATGTCACTGTGTTCATGTGGGCTTCCCAAAAGCATCTGTTGGCCACTCTGAAAAAATAAGCTACATTTAAGTTTGATTTGATCTGCATAACAGATATATATTCTTAAAACATAACTAACCAGAGCCCTAATATTTAATAATCTAAAATCCTACATATCTTTCCCCAACTATTAATGGTGCACATTTAAAGGGTTCCTTCTTGTTGTTTTTCATCCAGATTTAATAATATCTATAGCACTATACCTCTGTTGCAGTCAGCATTTATTTTATTGTGATTAATTTATGCCTCACTGATTTCAAAAGCTGTATTCTAAGACTACAGACTAACCTATAACTAAATCTGAAACCACCACTCTCTCTCTTTCCACATCTACATTAGTGTAAGATATGTTAGTGGAAGAGTTCTCATTGCTTTTAGAGATTCAACAAAATAAGGACAAATTCTCAATCTCCTTTTTTCTATTAAATTGTAGAGGAAGGTCAAAGATTCCTATTCCCAAGAATTATGATCATGCATTTGAATACGATCTTTTGCCTGGAAGCATAAATTCTGGTTGTTTATTAAGCTTTCCCAAATCCTGTGGACTCATTTCTTAAGAAAAAAAATTGCAGTAATATTGTCTTAGTGTATGCAGAATCTTTTCCTGCAGATGGCCAAATGTTCATGAAGTGCTTAACTCTTCACTGGATAAAAAGAATATATTATAAAAAGGACCATTTAAAGGATTGACAGTAACCGATAGTCTATGTGCAATAGAGGAAGAGTGTGATAATCTTGTGTAAGAAGATCCGCACACACTTGAACCAAACACTAACCATCCTCCAGGAGCAGCACACAGATCCAGCAAGGCCCGTGACTTTGGAAGGAACTGGAATTTGCGGTTCAGCTGGATCAACTTAAAAGAAGAACGGGAGCGGAACCCTGGAAAAAGAAAACAGACCAACAACATAAGGCATGGTTCCAACTGTAGCTTGAGTCTCTACCTCTACCCAGCTATTCAAACATTATGTGCTGTTTTAAGGAGCTTTAAGGAGTCCCATTAGAATTTCAAAACTAATTTATCATATTAGAAACTCAAGCCAATGCGTGCTGTAGAAAGGACCTGCCAACACAATCCCATAGTAGTGATGCAGTGGTTAAGTTCAGACTATGAGAAGGAAGATCCTAGTATACGCTCAAGTCACAGAAATTAACTGATTTAGAGCCACTCTCTTCTCAATCCAAGCTATTTCACAAGTTTGTTGCTGGGAAAGAATAGGAAAAGGGAGCACTATGTATGCTTCCTTGTACTCCTGAATGAAAGGTGAGATAAAAATTACATGTAGTGGCAGCATCCAAAGAAAGAAAGACCAATGCATCTATGATTCAGATCACCATCCCAGTGATCCAAAAAGAGCTGAAAGTTGACCAGGCAAGTATTTATATGAATTTATTTGGGAAGCAGTATCAGTATACTAGGAAGTAGTATTAAATAGGATATCTCTAAAGCAAGGTCCCCAAATTCTTCAGTTCATCAACTCTTTCATGAAGTTTCATATTGTTCATTAGCCCCCAAATGTTATACGAAAATAATAAAGGCTATTTTAATAACAACAACAACACAGACAACTCAAGGCTGTTCTCATTATCCAACCCTGGGTAACACTGTCTCACTATTAGCCACCTTACTTTCAGTCCTAGGGACTGGCATGGAGATCTAGAGACCCTAAGAGTTTAAGTGATCCCAATCAGCCTTCTATCATTTATCAACAACTTATTGGCCCTCAGATATTTACCGATCCCCTTCTGACCTCCAGCCATTTATAGATCCTTGAGAATTGATTCTATGTTGGGGAACTCTGCTCTAAAACAAAGAGAATGCTTGCTCATTTTTGCAAATATTTATGCAAATGTTACTGTTTTGCTCTGGCAAATACTTGTATGTATCCAGCCACAATTTGGGGGGAATTTGGCTAGGATCATCTTTTAACTCATTTAGTCAATTTTAAAAACTTTTATTAGATTTCATTAATATTTTATTGGGCCACTACTTTTATTCTCCCAACACTCATGTTGGAATTTTCACATGAGGAGGGATTTGCTATAAGAAATCTTGTGTACTGTTGCATTTTGATTGCCAACTATGAATACGTGATAGGAAGGTAGATAGAAGAGATATTTGTCAATTAATACAGAAACACTTCTGAAAAATCATGAGACAAAACATTGTGCCACGGACACACCGACACAAGAGAGTACTCACGATGACTATTCCTTTCCCTGGAGTATCAACACTCAGTAACTTCATATAGGAAAAGAAATATATTTTTGTCTCCTCCTGGCGACAAAACTCTCTAAGGTTGACGGAAAGAACGATACACCGAAAAAGAATAAAATGCATTAAACATCCCATTTTCTCACCAGTCTCTTTGGCCAGGTGATAAAACTTATCTCTTCGGCTCTTCCCAACTTTCCCCTTCTTGCCCATCTTCGCCACTAATCAGCGGCCGCGGCCGCGCCGACCCGGAGACTTGAGGCTCCGGCGCGGGACTCGCACGTGACCAGAAGCCGCTTCGACCCCGTTCGCACCGCGCGGCTCTTCCTCTTCCTTCGCTCGTGTCAGGCATCCGTCCGCGGCTTTTCGGCCATCTTGAGCGTGGCGCTAGCCCTTCTTCCTCTTCCTAACCAACAGGAAGGAAATACGTAAATCTGTAATACGCCCTCTCGTGTTTCTCTCGTCCGGCGGCTCGGAACTGCGTCGGTTTTCTTCCAGACTACTTTTTTTTTTTTGCAGTGTAAAAAAATTAGGAATCCTCCGGATTCGGTACCGCAAGACTGCCAACCAGTCTGCTTGAACATCTACACACTCGCAGATTTCTTTGAAGGAAAACCAAGGTATGGTGTTTTAAAAATTACGAACGGTATTTCCTCGTATATCCGTATGTGGTCAAAAGGCATGGCAGTGCAACATGAATGCAAAATGCGCAGATGAACCACTTTGAGCTACAGAAAGCCCTAACGATCACAAGATGGTAACAGAGAGATACAGCAAATTTTTAAATTGTTGCTGTCTCCTGCTGGTGTCCTGGATATTTACAATCCAGAGCTAGTAACTTGTGTAGCGATGGTAGAATGTAATCTTATGGTTATTCGAACTACCATCTTCGATGGTAGAATGTAATCTTATGGTTATTCGAACATATACCATGTATATCTACATGGTAGATGTAGTAGAACTACATCTGCCATAATTCTCGGCCATTGTCTGATGGCTGTATAACCTGCGTTCCGAAACGATTACTGAAGAAGACACCAGCTAGGTAGTCAGCACAATAATCTGGATTTAATCCAGATTAAGCTACTGATTGAAATTAAGAAAATGTTATAAAGACTGTTCTTTTTAGTACTTGTATTTGACTCATATTTATTTCCCACATTAACCCATCGTACTTAAAAAACCCAGCCCAACCCTACAAATTCTCTTTCAGCAGCTAAGGAGGCTCTATTTCCGGCACGAACTTCTCCACGGAAGAAGCACTCGCGTCCCAGTTTGTTAAGGGCAAGAGCCAGGAAGAGGAGGAGCTTCGTGCTATTTCCGTCTTCGCCCAGCGCACGCGCATTTCTGGTCAACGGTGATAACCAGTGACGGGAAAATGGCGATGGAAGGCCCAGAGCAGGTAGGCGAATCCCGCAGATTGCTGAGTCACGGAAGCAGCTGCTGACAGTTTCTGCAAGACAAAACAGGGATGTGGGGGAGGGAGGGTTGACAGCAGCTATTCTTTGTTCTGCGGATGGAACAGAGGACAAAGGGACGGAATCTTGAAAATAAATGCTTACTGTATCCGGGCGGAGCAATAGAAAAGAAGTGTGGACTGACAGAGAATGGCGCTTCAATCGAGGAATGGGAAAAGTCTCTGGAAATAGGATGTATGAGTTTTAAGAGGCTTTGAACTTTGCATTTTGCCATAAATCTTCCCCAAACTGTAAAAGTGACCTACTTTTTTGGCTTTGGGGGAGGAGGAGATGGCGGTACATTTGGGAGCATAAAAGGAATTGTCCCCAAAATGGGTCGTTAGTTTGGTGTGGAAGCCAAATTGACATAAAACACGAGGTGTGGATTTTAATTGCTTTTTGTTGCACTACTGCAACAAAGAGGACCTTAAATTAGCTGGGCCCCGATCATCAGTTCTCAGTGATTTTTATAGGAAAATACACACATTTGCTGTCCCAACGCCTCCCATAACATGCGCATTATGTATAGCAATTATTGGGCTATCTGTGTTCTACATTCCTAAGATCTACAGAGCCAACTCTGGGTTGCTTTGGTTAAAAAGATTTTGTGTTTTGCCAGAGTTTTTAACAGATAGTTTCCCTCCCTCAAATTCCTCAGAGGCCTCTTCCTTGAGCATGATCTTTGGTTTGGAGCAATGGTGGGGCAATGACAGGAGGGGCAGACCGGTTTCAATATAGTTGTGGGCTGAAGAACACAACCTTAGACCCCGGTCCCTTCTCTCCCCATTGTTTCGTTAAAATCACCTTCTATGTCTTCACACTTTCCCAGCACCATGAGTGGTTCATAATAACTTTCAGGTATTTCCAGTAGAGGGGGTGTCTGTGTTCCCCCCTTTCTTCCTCCCCAGCCCTACAGCATTCAAACTTAGTGGCTAGTTTACTGGTTTGGTCCATCCCAAGTATTACAAAAATCCACCCCAAAAAATAAATCCTCTTCTGTACAATGCCCTCATTATCAATATTTAAGTCTTTTTCTTGAAAATAAGTTTCAGTCCAAGTCCTGGTCACTCTGTGGCTTCTGGGTCACAGTCCACTGTTTTGGCATCTCCTGAGCAAGGCACTCCCCCCAGTGAGGCACCACCTTGCTGTGGTTGGGGGGCTTGTATGCTCTGAAGAAGATGAGAGCTCTGCCAGAGGTTCAACCATACTGGACAGGTCTCATCAGAGGAGCCAGACGAAGA
>JANHZU010001150.1:44402-60452 GCA_032468055.1 Acrochordus granulatus
AGAATAGTTATCAGGTGGAAGCCACCCAGATTTCAAGGGAGAACATTTCAAAAGACAGGCGCCCCGACAGAAGGTGTGTCCTGAGACTTGAAAGATGACCTTGTTTTAATGAAGTGACTTGGAATATGTTTTTGGTTCAGATCAGCTGGGGAGACATCTTGGGAGACAGACAGTCCTGCAATAGCCCATGCCATGGAGGGCTTTATGGTACATACAGGCAGTCCTTGTCTTACAACCACAATGGACTAGAAATTCCATCATTAAGTGATATGGCCATTAAGTGTATCTCACTTGATTTTATGACCTTTTTGTAATTGTTAAGCAAATCCAGCTTTTTTCAGTGACTTTGCTTGTTGAAAACCATCTGGAAGGTCTCAAATGGCAATCATGTGACCACAGGACACTGCAACTATAGATAAATGCTGTTTGCTAAGCACCCAAGTTTAATTATGTGACTACAGGAGATGCTGCAATGGCAATAAGTATGAGGATCGGTCATGAGTCACTTTTTCCAGCATTGTCATAACTTCAAATGGCTGTAAATTAAGAACTACTTATAACCAGCACCTTGAATCATACCCAGAAGCAGGTAACCAGTACAACTCGTGGAGCAGAGCTGTCATATGGACATACTGAGCCATGCCTATGCTGCTGAATATTGGACAGTTGAAGCTTCTGGGTGGTATTCAAGGGTAGTCCTATGTAGAGTTCATTGCAGTATTTTCCAGGAGATGCACTTGAGCAATATAATGCACTATCCACATACAGTTCAAAATTAAAAAGATGTTCTGGAATGGAGTTTAGGAATAAAAAATGGAATTAAAATTAGATAATTGAAAAAAAATAGATTTTTTACATTTCTAAAAAAATTGTGTACATGGAAGGTTTAATGGAATTTATTCTTCCAACTGGGGGCTTACTGTAGTCATTTCCCAGGGCTAAAAGAGTTAATATGCTTGATTTATGATGGCAGGTGCACGGATGGTGCGTGAGCTCTTTGTCATGGCACGGGAGCATGCTCCTTCCATCATCTTCATGGATGAGATAGACTCCATTGGTTCTTCTCGTTTGGAAGGTGGTTCTGGTGGGGACAGTGAAGTACAGCGTACAATGTTGGAATTGCTCAATCAGCTTGATGGTTTTGAAGCCACTAAGAACATCAAGGTATGTTGAAGGAGATATAACATCCTATAAACTTAGGTTCACCAACTCTGCTAAGCTAGAATTTTTAAAATCATCCTTACATGGAAAAGCCATTGTGACCTTAGACATTCAGCCCAGATTTTTGAAACATTCTACAAATCATGGTGGGCCAAAATGAAAGTATTTAAAATCTTTGTATAATCTGTACAGGCTATAGGGGGTTTGGTTTTATATTTTTTGCTTTTTTTGGCATGATTGGGAGGGGGGTTTCCCTTAGTCACAGAAAGATTTTTAATCTTAAACAATTGCATTTATGGCCCTGAGGTTATGCCACCAAAGAAAAGAAAAGGAAAAAAAAGAGAAAGGATGGATAAAAAAAATTTGGATGGAGGTTAGAGGATTGGGGGAGGATGGAGGAGGTTAGAGACAGGCAATGAACACCTCAAAAGAGAGTTTTCAGGCTTGGCAATGCGATGGGATGAATATAAAAATACATGTAGATATTAACTATAACACTGACTAGAGTTTGGTAACTGTCCTTTTTCAGGTAATTATGGCAACCAATCGCATAGACATCTTGGATTCAGCCCTGCTTCGTCCTGGTCGCATTGATAGAAAAATTGAATTCCCCCCTCCAAATGAAGAGGTAACAGAGTTGGTGGAGCAGCTTTTCATTTGTTTTTTTTTATAGTAGGCTTTCTCCAAATAAATGCTAGAGAGAAAACATCTATCAGCTGTATTTTATTATACTTTCAGTGTAGTTTTGGCTCTCCTTTCTGATTCCAATAGGCTCGACTAGACATTCTGAAGATTCATTCTCGAAAGATGAATCTGACAAGAGGAATCAATCTGCGGAAGATTGCAGAACTAATGCCGGGGGCTTCTGGGGCTGAGGTCAAGGTAATGAGAAAATTTGGGCTTAAAGGGGTGCCAGACCTAGGCAGCAGTATGAGACCAATTATTGTACCCTCTAAAGTTACTGTTTTTTTTTAAAAAAAATAATGAATTATTAGAAATATTTCAACATATAGTTTTTAAACCTAGTTTTGCATGTTTGAATAGAAGGGATTTAGGCAAATATTTTATATCACCCATTCAAATATTATTTTGGCATTCTGCTATGCTAAACTATTTATAACACAGAGACCATCATTTTCAGTTTCTTTTTCTGACAGATAAAAATGAATGTTGGTGGCAAAGCACATAATTGCTAATTATTTCAAAAGAAGTATTTTTAAGAAGAAATGCTTGAATTAAAATTAGCAGATTATATGTATATATAACTAAAAAACCTCTCCATTCACAGCATGAGGAATAATTGTATTATTTTTGGATGGGGAAAAAGGTAGCTTGGCTGAGCTCCACATTCTCTTAGTATTTGAATAGGATATGTGGACATGATACAAATTTGTGTTGCAGGGTGTGTGTACAGAGGCTGGAATGTATGCATTGAGAGAGAGGAGAGTACATGTAACTCAAGAAGACTTTGAAATGGCTGTAGCAAAGGTACTGTTCATATTTGATGAGACAAAGAAAATATCCAATATATACAGCTGCCTTCCCTAATCAGTTTTGGATATATTGAATTGTAATGCTTTTTG
The DNA here is from genome assembly GCA_032468055.1 of Acrochordus granulatus. Classification (NCBI taxonomy): domain Eukaryota; kingdom Metazoa; phylum Chordata; class Lepidosauria; order Squamata; family Acrochordidae; genus Acrochordus; species Acrochordus granulatus. Next base: position 47,147 of record JANHZU010001150.1, read on the forward strand.
ATTCAGAACATCCATTGGCCATGCTGTGTGATATAGGTAGTCCTTGATTATGACAGCGTTTGGGGTCAGAATTCCTATTGCTAAGCTATGCAGTCATAAATTATGGTAGCATCACTTGGTAATGGCAATCTCTGTAATCCTGGTTGCTAAATCTTGTCGTCCTTCCTGCTGGCTTCCTAAACTAAAGTCAATGGGAAGCCAGCAGTAAGTTGTAAGTCCTAGGCTGGCAGGCACATAAGTGGGAGGGAATGAGGGATATGTGAGAGTATACAAGAGGAGTGGGTCAGGGAAAGAGTGCACAAGAGGGGAAACTGCATAGGGCTGAGGCATGAGCTGGATCAAAGGTGTAAGCAAGGTGTGGGCTGGGAGAATGTGAGAGGGTACATGAGTCAGATGCATGGGGGAACCTGATATAAGTCAGAAAGGATATACAGGGTTGTGCAAATGGCTGCCACAAGTGCAGAGGGGCTAAGGGGATCTGCACAGGTGAGGGAAATATCCCCCATTGATTTGTGACCTTTCCTGCCAGCTTCCCCGTAACTTTTTGAGGAAACCAGCAGCAAAGGTTGTACATGGTGATCATTTGATCATAGAGTACTGTAATCAGTCCTATGTGAACCAGTTGTCAAATGCTCAGATCAAGACCACATGTTCATATCATGATCATATGGGATAGCTGGAATCTCTAGGACCAGTCATAACCACCATTTGTGCAGTGATGTCATAACTTTGAACAGTTTCTTGATTGTGATTATGTTGAGAACTTCTTATTAACTACTAGTCTAAACTGTATGACTATCCCTCATATTCAGGGGTGATAAAACAGGAACTGCCTTTCTCCAGAGAAGTGTAGAATAATGTGATGTGGGATTCTCGAGAATTGAAGATTTGAAATGTGACATTTAACTGGACAGTGTGTGATGATAGATACACATAAAAAATGCTGCATTTTTACTAAAGATAGTGAAAGTTAAAGGCACAATTTATCATGGAATTATTAAGTTGAGAGTTTTTTTCCCAAGAAGAGATAATAAAATGTATGGATTTAGACAGACAGTTTAGTAATAGCAGAAAGCTTTTAAGAAGCTGTGGTTTACATATGTCGCCTTTGTTTCTAATACTTCTTCTCCCTTGGCAGGTGATGCAAAAAGACAGTGAGAAGAACATGTCTATTAAGAAGCTCTGGAAGTAATAAAAAGTTGCTGCTGTTTGATCAAGTTATTTCCTACTGTGTCATTTACCTTTTTCATGTAATAAAATAATATAAATTATATTAGATAGAAGGAAAAGGTTTCTTTAAAACTTATTATTTTAAAACTTAAAAATTAATTTTCAGCAATGAAAATTAATTTTTAAAACTGAATGAATTATGTTTTCTCACCGAGTACCTAAAAGCCTGGTTAAATCCATAATAACATCTCTCTTGAAACAGCATTTTCAGTTCTATTTTGTTCTTACTACTGCTCTAATTTATAGCTAATTTTGGAATGATAGGATTTTGAATGTGTTAAAATCAAGAAATTTGGTTGAGAACTAAATATTCCACATCACTGTAGGCCATGCTGCTCCAGGGCAATTCTGGAAACAAGTATTCCAGGCCAGATGTTGTTGACTGGTTGGAATACAACAAATATCTGTTTCTGTCTTTACGAATTTTGTACATCTTAATATTTATTTTTATTATTTATTTATCAATCGCATTTCTGTGCTACCAATTTCCGGAGACTCTTGGCGGCTTACATAGATTAGAGATTATACATAATTTTATTATTTTTACCCCGCCCCCCCCTCAGCTGGCCAGAGATGTTCATATCCGGGGCATCCTCTGTGACTCCTGCTCCGCCCCTGTTGGAGTTCCGTCGCTGCTCCGTCAATTTGCCGGCCAGCAATTTTCCCTCCAAAGGAGGTCCCCATACTTGCATCTTCACTTGCTTTCGAACTGCTGGGTGAACAGGAGCTGGAGGCAAGTGATGAGAGCTCACCCCGTCATGCGGAGCTTGTGGATCGAACCAGCCGGCCATCTGGTCGACATAACTAGCAGCACTAATCTGCTACGCCACCGCACCTCCTTTCTACCTACCAAATGCTAGTAAATATATTCAAATTACCAAAGTCAACTTCAGGGTAGAGGGGGAAAAATTGCTTAGGGATGATGATTTGAAAAATAATGCAATTACTGATATTAAAAGAAATAATTCACATTTTATTAAAGGCTGCAACTCAAAGCTTGCTGATTTTGATACATCTTCAGCAAGAAGCAGAATCATGCATTTATGAACAAAAACAAAGAAATATGTTCCTTTGCTTCATCAAGAGAAAAATTGGTACCCAAACAAAAAACTATAATTTGTTGGGAGGAATCCTGCCAATTAAATCTGCTAATTTGAGATAAGGAGCTTGCTTTTCCACCTTACCTGATAAACTAAGCAGTGGCAACTATTTATATAACTGCTTTTGTTAAAAGTTGAAATTATTGTATGCAGTAAATCAGGAGCATGCAATTTTTGGGAATCTACAAACTACAGTTTCTATGGGATTCAGAGGAAAATCAAAACTTTTGGAAAGGTTTCTCTAAGTATCCTTGAACTGTGTGGTAAAAATATGCAATGAAAGATTTATGTATTTGTCATTGTAAATGCTGCTCAGTAACATGTTACTGAACAATACTTTGGAAACAACTGATCTTTCTAGCAAGACTAAGTACCCTTGTCATTGACAGAACCAACTGAATAGCTATGATAATCCCAAAACTAGATGATTTCCTGGACTCAATTGCTTTCTTTTGCAGATTTTGCATACAAAAATAATTTCACAGTCTACATATAGCAAACTGCTACTCAAGGAATATGCAATGTAACATAATTACATATTTCTACTTATCTTTTATAAAAATATATTTCTATGTTTTTCTCAGAAACTTGAAAAAAAACGCATGAGTTTTTATTTTATTCTCAATAGCTTCATGATCAAATGGGGATTTAAATCTGATTTTCCCATTTATCACACTAGTCGATCTACTGTATGGTTCTCTGTTAGAGGGAAAAGGAATTGAAAAACAAGATCTTTAATACCAGATGCTGCTTAAATGTATTTTTATTTTTTTTAAAAAAATGATTTTAACATAGAAACTGGTAACATTCTTGTTTATAAGTAAATATTTCATCAGCTTCTACTTAGCTGGACTATATGAAAGGGCAGGCCAGAAACCAAGGAGATAATCTTTGGGAGATTTAAGTGCTAAAGACTCAAAAGCTTGGAAGATGAAGGCACTTGAAGGATGTTTGTGAAGGTTGAGGAAATTACTATTTATCCTTTGGCTGGCAACCTCAGGATTATTTCCTCTGGCACTATAACCTTGCCATAAAATACATTCTCTTGTTCTAAAGTTTACATTAATAAGATGAAATGATTGTCATTAACAGCATAGCAACATTGAATGCTCACCCTCTTTTTTGATATACTGAAACATCAGTTGCATAGGGTGGAATAGAACCCGCCACCAAATATATAAATAACCTTTCTACAGGAAACAAAGCTCTGCTCCCCAGCCCTACAAAGAGATAGTGCAAAGATTAAATGCCAGCAAAACTGGCAGGAATGGACAAGCTTTGGTTAAAGTGAGCAGCAGTTCCTGCATTGCAAGACTGCTAAGGCTCAGCTAAGAGGTAGAAGGCAACTCAACAAAAAAATCCCAGTGTCCCAAAGGCAAAGCATATACTGAAGAGCAAGTTCTAGTGAGGGAGAAGAGTTCCCTTTTCTGCTGAAGAAGGCCTTGCACAAGTCCATAAAGTACTGAACACAATATGCAATGGCAACAGAATTACTCCCCACCTTACATAAGGAAAGGACAAGCACTGCCTGCCTATTGGTCCATTCCAAAGTACCAGGAGGTGTGGAACAATTGTGAAAGGAGGCAACACTATGTGAGGCGAACACCAAGCACTTGTTCCAGTTCTTGTCTACGTTGCTGAACCTGAAAGACAAAACCATCATAGAGATAGAGCCATAGAAGCATAAGCACAAGTTATTTGTTTGATAAAAGGGGGCATAGTGGTTGAGCAGTTAAGAGACTCGGCTTGTTGGCTGAAGGTCGGCAGCTCGGCAGTTTGAAATGTAAGCACTGCCACGTAATGAAGTGAGCTCTTGTAATTTGCTCCAACTTGTGCCAACCTAGCAGTTTGAAAACAAAAATATAAGTAGATAAATAGGTACCAGCTAATTCAGTGAGAAAGGTAACAACGTTCTGAAGCGTCTCCTGATAAATGCTGGCTCCCTCTGCTGTGAATCAGTGATGAGCATCACACTGAAGTTGGCCAGGACTGGCAGGGCAAACCTTTATCTTTACTTTTTCCTGATAAAAGCAGTATGGGAAACGCTTAAATGCTCTTATTCCTGTTTCATAATTATCCGAACTTTACCAAAAATGATTATAACATTGGATAGAAAACAATTCTATCATCAATAATGGCTGGAAAAAGTTATGCATCTGTACAAACAAAATCCATGGAAGGGAAAAGAGCAGAAGGAAGTCAAATATAAAAAGAAAAGGCATCCTTGATCAACTTTGAAGACTGCACTGAAAGGGATGCTGCACTGAAAATACAGTTCTACATTCACTGCCTATATGTCTAAATTAGGAAAAAAAATATGCTAGTTAAGAATTGTACTGAAGTATTATCTCTTACCTTTGCAAAAATGTGTCGTCCGACAGCCTCTTGTATCCATGGTTGCTGATAGAACTCAGCCCGTCTCTCTTCTTCTGGATTCCCAACCACATCAGTGATAATCTTCGGCAAAACAGAATGACAGGAAATTTAATGCTATGATCCAAAACAGAACTCCATTGAGACTTGGTTATTTTCAGTCTAATTTAGAGGCTGCAGGTACAAAAAAAACTAAAGAAAGGGACACATTAATATAAAAGTACATAGATTATGTTGCACTATATAAATATTATAACCTAGAAATGTATAAAATCAGACAGTCAGATTCATTTAAAGTATACAGAAACATTATTTTATTTCTCCCTCCCTATTTAAAAGTGCATCTTTCCCATTCAGTGGAATAAACGTGCATTGATCTAAAATGCTAAAATCAGAGATGAAATGACAACGGATATGACCAACAGATTCTGCCCTGGCCAGATTCTTTGGACTGCCTAAGATCCACAAATGAGGCATTCCACTCCAACCAATCACAGCACTGAGGGAGAGCCCAGCATAACAACGTAGCAAAGTGCCTAGCCACACAATTATAAAGCACATTCTTGTCCTCGGATGATGGACCCAAGCACACAGATCTAAAAGCTCAGGAGAACAAACTTAATTCCCAGTGTTTGACTCTTTGGCATCTACATGTGTTTCTGAGATACAAATCTTTGCATTCATATGAGAGAAGTTTGGGCACGTAGCGCTTCACACAGCTCGTGGCTGGGAAGTGGTAGTCATGTGAATCTGCAACTTATGAGTAAGTTAAATTTCTACATACATGCATCCATTGAAGGACTGACATCCAGAAGCCTGAGGTACTGCACACCCATCAACAAAGAAATGGACAGAAAAATGGTGAGGACTTTTACCAAACAAAGGATGATGGTCTTAAATCAATGACTGTCATTCACACCTGAGAAAATACAGGACCAGTTTCAACCAATGAAAGACATAGTGCTGAGACAACTGTAGGGAACCCCTTATTGAAATTCTGGAGGATACTATAAAGACACTGGTTAAAGAAGACAAGCAAAGAGGAAAAGCAAATTGGAGGAGAAATTACAGAAGTTGAAACTAGCATTAAGGACCCATTTGACACCATGCATAACTTGTCACACAAACAGTTGAACAATCAAGAACTACAACTGCTCAGTCATGGGGAAGATTACAACATACAAAATGTTACACCAAGGGACTTTGCAGTGGCACTAGAAACCATGCTCAAACGTACGGATGAGTGAGGAGACCAAACATGTAATCCAACTGAGTGTCAGCCATGCTAAATGCACACACACCAACCAATGTACTCCCTCCCTCTGAACAAGAAGCCATAAGGACCCTCACCAAAGGTAAAGACATTGTCATTTTACCAGCAGATAAAGGATGCTCTACAGTAGTCATGAATTGCACCAAATATAACACCAAAGCCCTCTTCCTCCTAAATGACCTGGCTGCCAAGGTAAGAACCATAATCACCCAGCTAAATGGTCTGCTATGCCAACTCAAGCAGAACAATATCATTTCAGAGATGGAATGGCAATGGATGAGACCAACAGATTCTGCCCTGGCCAGATTCTATGGACTGCCTAAGATTCATAAACCAGGTATTCCATTCTGACTGATTGTAGCACCTAGGGGTGCCCAACCATACAACCTATCAAAGTACCTAGCCAAATGATTACAATACCTCACCAAAATTTCAAAGACAGCATTGCACTGTGTAACAGAAATGGGAGAAGGACTGAGCCAGATGAGATTTCCTTCGACATCACCTCCCTCTTCATATCCATCCCTTGTCAATAATTAGCTCCAAATTAGACAAAGCATACGATGAAGAATATAATCAGCTCAAAAAGAATCACATTCTATAACTTTTACAGTTTTGTCAACAAACTTTTTCACCTTTGGGGGAAGAGATGTACAAAGAAGTAAAGGGAACCCCTATGGGGTTGGTGAAATTTTGGGAATAATTGCAGAATTACTACCAGAATTAGAAAAACCAGCCTTCTAGACCCATGAAGCAATTTTCTGGTACTGTTACATGGATGACACATTTGTGATCATAAAGAGAGACAAGGTACAAGACTTCCACAACAAGGTTAACGCAGTTTACCCATAGATAAATTTTACCAAAGAAGAGGAAACAGAATGCAAGCTCCTTTTCCTTGATTTATTGATCAGCAGAGGAGCCGATAGCATTTTAAATACTATAGTCTACCACAAGGCAACCAGCACCATCTGAATCCATATAAGAGCAGGATCCATGAGCATTCATATGCAATCTATAAAGGCAACAAATTTCTGTCCAAAATGTAGCCTGAATTTCAAAATGTATGGGTAATTGACAAGTTAATTTGCAGAATGCTGATTGTTAGTTTTAAAGGAAATGGACATTTGAATTCAGATTTTTACAAGCTACTAAATAAAGGGCAATACAAGCCAAATTACATAACGATCTAGTAATTCCACATGCACAATTATGCTAACAAGTCTCATTTAATTCAGTGTTGCTTACTTTGAAGTATACATGCATAGAGCTATATTATTAACTCTCCATACTCCTGAATAAATCATCCAAGTATTTTACCTTCAAATCCCTTTGTTGAGATCTGATCCACTCCTGAATAAAGTCCTGAGGATTATTACTAAAACTCAGCATAAAATCTCGCTGTGTCTTCAACTGATTAATAGATTCAATTGTTTCATGGATCTATATGAAAAGACAAAAAAGCAGGCTCAAGCAATTAGAACAGCTCCAAGAATGATTCAGAGGTTTTTTTACTGTTGATCACCAGTTTACAAGAATCTTGCCAGACTGTCTGCCTTTCTTTGGGAAATTATAGATATAAATCTAAGGGTTTGACTTCAACATTTCCTTCTCCGAATGGACTCCAAGCTAGAAATGTCTTTTTACTTCCCATATTGGGGCCTTTTCCCTTTCAGCTGGTGGTTCCACCAAAAAAAATAAGATGCAGAAAATTTCCCAAGTAAGCCTGGAAACAAGAATCTGATCCTCTAAAGGTAGGGTATTAATGTGGGACTCCAAAAATCTGGAGGGATATCTACACTATCTACATAGACCAATAATGACCATCAACCAATAATCTTCAAAAATTGTCAACACTGAACAGCACCAGCTGCTATTTTAAGTTAATAAATTTGGAAAAGATTCTGGAGCAGGAAGCAAGAGGAAAAAAGGAGCAGAGATATAAATACAATACTGAGCAATGTGAATGGAAGATGTGAGAACATTGGTATAAAACAGTGATTTCCTATTGTCCTCAGATAACATGGTGAGGAAGAAAGATTAAAGAGTACAGAGTATTTTTAGTTCTAGTTTTCAATTTTGATTTTTCTTTTGCATTACCATAATTTTTAATTGTCAGGTCAGGCATAGAACCTACTCACACTTGTACTGATGCTTTTCTAATTTCAAGCAACAAGAAGGTAACAGAATTTCAAGTTTTGAAAATCCACTTGAAGAGGAAAGGAAGATACTGGCATACAATGTAAATTGGGCATTAAGTCTTATACTTCCTTTGTTTGGATCTTTATAATTAAAAGTGTAAAATATAGACTTCTTTTAGCACATTCCAATCTGAGAAAATGAAGTTAAATGAAAAGCAACGTTCTTCCACATAACATGAACATGTTTTAACCATAACATGGCTAAACTTTAACAATTATTTTATCATTCTGAAGATGCAGGACACATTAAGAATTATGATGGCATTGCCATGGCAGTTGGGGGTTAGAGCTTTGTGGGATCTGGAAGTGGGGGTTAAGATAAGAATATTACATTTTAGGGAGACTCACACATCCATTATATTCCTTATATTCTTTAATATAATACAATGTATCATATCTAAAAGTTAAAGATTTCCCTTTCAGTCATATCCAAGTCTAAGGGGCGGTGTTCATCTCTGTTTCATAGCCAGCGTTGTTCAACAACAGCCAGCATTGTTCAAAGTCACTTTTGTGGTCATGTGGCCACCATGACTATACCCTGAAATGCTGTTACCTTTCCACCAATTTAAGCAATACCTATTTATTTACTTGCATTTTTACATGCTTTAGAACTGCTAGGTTGGCAAGAGGGGGGGCAAGTAACGGGTGCTCACCATGTTATGTGGCTCCTGGGTCTTAAACTCAGGCTGCCAAACTTCCGGCCAACAAGCCCAGCATCTTAATTGCTAGGCCACTGCGCCCCTGTATCATATATATGTATAAATGTAATATATTACTTTTAATGTTTTTATATTTCTTTTTTATTTCTTTCTATCATTGAATTCCAACTTCATCTGAATTCTAAGTGACTTAAAATAATGTAAAAGTAAAATAGAATTAAAATAAAAGTACAAAACAATAATTGCCTATTGTAGGGAAGGTAGGGAAGGGATATCTGATATGATCATTCCACAGAAATCTTCTAGGGATTGATGGTATAATGGGTCCTTTCCTTGTAGTAGTTAAATATTACTTTGTGTTTTGCAATTATTTTTTAATTTTCCTTTTATTTTAAATTATTGCAAGCTGTTTATAATCTCTTTTGTAACTGAAAACATATATGTTTCAGAAATAAAATTAAGAAACAGTAATATTGAATCACTGAAAATCTGCTATTGAATTGTGACAATGAGATTTTGTTGGACTGCAAAAATGGGACTGTTTGCTCATTTTTTCAGTCTTCTAGTTTAAAATCAACTATTTATTCACTTGCTGTTCTTGGGAGACCTTAATAGGCAATTTGGTTTTTCATCTTCAAACAGCTAAAAAGAAACATTAAACATGTGAGAAAGTTTTCCTTGACAGGGATGGTTGATAAACAGTATTGGAATAAGCCAGTTCTTAAATGTTATATGTGCAAATGTAGCATCATGCATACTACATTATCCCAAAAATTATGAAAGATATCACGTTTTAGACTTTTTCCTACTGCATTGTTGACAATGTTCTACCTTGATATCCAGGGATGCAATTTCTTGTTGGTTAGTGGTGGAAGCCAAGAAGTTGCTCATTTGGGCTTTTAAGGGGTCATCCACTTCCACATCAATATCATAGCAGGCTGTTTTCTTTTGATCATTAGGGTCCACACTGGGGAATATGAGACAGGAAAGTATATTAAGCTGTGTCTTCACTACTACTTCACACAAGTTAGTGTAAGGATTACGTTCTCTCTTCTACTACCTCAGTGGCCTTCTAGGACGCAGAAATATGATCAATACTAATCTGAAATATAAGTATTCCTTATTCCATATAGGATGTGCAAACTTAAACAACTCCAAGGATTCTAACATTTGGAAATGAATCACAAAATATTTTGTTTAAAATATGTTAATACTGCCTTTCTTGCACTCAAGAATTTACAAATGCAAAAGGATTATAAAAAAGTAGACAATAGAAAATAGAATTTTATAATTATAATAAAACATGAAACAACTTCCACAATATTCTTCTAAAAACATCTGTTTTAGAGAGACCCTGAAGTTCAGAAGCTCCTTAATAAATAACTCAGACATTAATAGGGGTGAATTTCTCCAGAGATAAATATTTTCTTTATAAAACTGTGATATAGTATTCTAATTGTCCAGATAATGTTCAATTTATAAAGTATTTTATGTTCATAAGCAGTTCTATGAAGCATGCCAACACTATTTCCAGTTCACAAATGAAATTTAGAAAACAGTTTGTCAAGGTCCAGTCTAGAGATAAATCTAGAAGTATCTCCAAATATAATCTGATTCTGAACACACATGAATATGTGCATGGACACAGGTGTCAATAGAGGGTATAATTAGATTGTTCCCTTATAACTTCTCTTATAATGTCAATCTTACCTGATCACATGATTGATAACAATAGGATCTGGATGTTGTAAGAGTCCTGCCAGTTTCATAGGTATCTCAGAAAATCTCATACGGATGCAGCCAAAGATCTAAAATGAATCAAGAAGATAAACCTTTGTAATTTCAAAGGAGTAACATCTTGAAGAATATACAAGCTAAAAAATATGAAATTTTGTAATTGTCAGAATCAAATCTATACTTTGATAAATTCTAATGTATTAATTTTTAATCATCTAGATAACCATGGTTACCTACTCATGATAAATTATTTGTTACTGTGTGACAATCTGTCTGGCTGATTCAGTCTTGCAAGATCAATGTGCTAGGTTCCTTAGACTTACTATGTCATCTATCAGGACCTTGAATATGCTTTCTCTGTAGCAATGTCAATCCTCTGGATCTTCCAAAGATCCATATGGCCTCCACTCTACTGTGGTTTAGAAGAGCCCTGAAAACTTGGTTGTTCACCTAGACCTTTGGTAAGGGACCCTTGACTCATTTCCATCCAGCCTGTCATTTTTGCCTCTCCTCACCCTAGCTCCTGCTAAACTAGCAGTTCAAAAGCATACAAATACGAGTAGATAAAGAGGTACTACTTCAGTGGGAAGGTAACAGTGGTCCATAACATCATGCTGGCCATATGACTGCAGAAACGTCTTTGGACAAGTACTGGCTCAATGGCCCTTGAAACAGGGATGAGCACCACTTCTTATAACTGCAAGCCTAATGGACTAAAATCCTTTACCTATCTTTTAAATGGTTTTATGTTAATTGCTTTGCTTGGATTGTTGTGAGCCAACCAACCAGAGTCATTGGGAGTTGGTAGCATTACAAGTGTAATAATAACAACAATAACTTCCAACTATTTTCAAGCAATATCTTTAAAACATATCAAGGGAATTTTCTGATAGTTTAGTTGGTTAGTATATTACCTCTTCAAGCTTGCAAGACTAACAAAATAGTCTGCAATTTATTCTGTTTCCATGACACTGTTTTCATATTGGTGGGAGTAGAAATGAGCAATGGATATCAACATGAGAAGATGTTAACAGATACTGAATCAGGAACTAAGAAGCAGAATAATGTGTGTTCTGAAATTCCAGTTCCCAAAATACGAAAACTGCTTAGCCACTAGGCTTCCAAGCTTATTTCTTAAACTGAGTTGCTAATAATTAATGTTCATATGATGCCTATGTGCAAAGGATCATATGCAACAAAAACAATTTATACGCGCCACCAAGAGGGATTACAGTTTATTGTCAAACCTGTAGTTAGGATTGACAAGGAGAAAAAGTAAATTAAGATGCTTTGTGAAAAAACTTCATTTAAAAAAAATCAACAGCAGAGACTTACTGACCTGGCGAAAGTAGCGATTACAGTTGATGTATTCTTTCTCATGACAGTCCTGCAGTTTGTTGTATTTGATATAGAGCCAAAGGGCTTGCATTATGCTGGCACGAGTCTGTGTATGGACCCCAAGCAGGCGAGCCAGACGGGGATCTAGTTTGTACTGAGGGGGCTGAAAGGACAACATTGCTTAATTAAGATATGTTGTCAGTTTTGCAGTCCCATCCCCTTTCAAATCTGTAATCTATTTTCTCTAAAAAAATGAAATACATCATGAAATTTTTGATGAATAACAGAGACTAAAAGACCACGCAGTCTAGCATTATACTTAATTTAAGTTCAAACTTCATTAAATGTACATTACATGGAACTTCATAATTGTCTCCATTAAACAAGCTACAATTTACAATGAGAACCAACCTTAAAAAGAAAATTATGAACTTCCGGAGTAAGCATAACCTTGAAACTCAGATTATAAAGTTCTGCTTCTGTTAGAGAAACCAAACGTTTCAAACAAAAAGTTGTATGTGGGCCAATACTTGTTTATCTTCTTTCCTCTTCAGTAAAATGATTAGAAAATCAGTAACTCAGAGCAGGGGTTTCTAAACCTTTTGCTATCATACCTCTCTTTTGTGTAATCTTAATGTACATACTTCCCCTAAAAAAACAAACACCCAAATGAACACAAATAAACAATGAAAACAATACAATGAAACTAGGAAAGATGGATTTATTATAATAATATTTCCTGGACTCAGTCTTCATCTCTCCAAGAGAAATATATCTTACCGTTTGGGAAACTCTGACTCAGAGCATTATCATTAGTCTGCTCTCACAATCTACCTTCTTACCTGATGATCCAGCATGAGAAGCAGGGTGCATTTTACATTCACATCACCTGGGCGCTTGACTTGAAATCCATCTGTCTCTTGGGTTGTTGGAATCCTGTGCCACTAAGGGAAAAAGGCAGAAGCAATACATATCTTTAGTGCAACCAAGAGTGGAATGAATATAATTCAATACCCACATAGTATCTTACATGATAATAGTTAGTTTTCAGATTACTGGTTCATTGCTTAGTTTTGTGATGGGTGGATTAGAAACTGGAATTTTCTGAAATAATTAAGAAGAAATATCTTAAGTTTCTTCATATATAGTTCAGGTAACAAACTCTTTTACCAATTTTTCTTTATATCTTGTATCTACCAACTTCTAGTGGATGCACCATTTTTTGGTGGACCACACCTAGATAGTGCAAAAATGCACAAGAAAGAGTTGGTGGGGTCATGAAGATGCCAGTCAACATGGAAGGAATCTTAATTCTTTTTAGCCAACATAAGGGATGTCCAACCTTGGCAACTTTAAGATGTGTGGACTTCAACTCTGAAGTCCACACATCTTAAA
>JANHZU010001150.1:103700-117365 GCA_032468055.1 Acrochordus granulatus
CACTCTTCGTCTGGCTCCTCTGATGAGACTTGTCCAGTATGGTTGAACCTCTGGCAGAGCTCTCATCTTCATTAGAGTGCACAAGCCCCCCCAACCACAGCAAGGTGGTGCCTCACTGGGGGGAAGTGATATACTCTATATACTCTATATACTACTAAAACTCATCATTATTTTTAACTGGTCAAAGTAGTGCATCATAGGGCTGATTTACAGAATGTGTCCAAAATCTAGGACCCATTACTCCTGAGGGACTGAAATTTGGAGAAATTGTGGCTGTTGGGCTGCTGCTGAGGTCATGTGACTGTCATTTTCAACGTTCAGTGACAATTTCCCAGCTAGTTTCGCAGTCCCTTTCCGCAGGGAAACTCAGTGGGGAAACTGGCAGAAAATTGGATGTTGCTCTTGCTCCCACTGCTTTTTTACCTGCCCTTGGTCATTCTTTTTCATTGTTTAGATCATGAAATATCTCTAAAATGATGACCCAACAGACATGGGTTGATAATAAAATATAATACGAAGTTTTTGGAATTCCTATGTTTGTAGGTTACTTCTGCTAGCATTTATTTGACTTCAAGATATTGACAAATAGCTCGGTTATTGTCAGGACCTAAATAAAACACTTCATGATAGGAATATTCATACAAGAGTAAATTACTAAAAGGAGACAGATTCTAATACTCAAGCAGATTCTTGGATTTGGTTTAAAATTCCAAAAAACTCTGATGATCCAGGAATTATTTTTATGGGTATTGTGGCCTAAGAACCAGCAAATAATACATTCAAGTAAAGACTTTTGAATGTTAACCCAAACTTTGCAGAAAACTATATTCCCAAGGTATCGTTATATTGAAACTTGGACTATGGGTTTGTTAATTAGTTCCTTCTTAGGATCCCAGAAAATGTGATTCTTTGTCTTGCCTTCAGAGATGTTACCAAGCTTTCATATGTTCTTTGTTAATATGAGCAAGCAACTAGCTTTGAAAGCAAAAGTGAAGAATGGCAGTTTTCAGGAATTTTATGTTTGGTCCTAATTTTTTCTCTAGGTATTTACACACACAGTGCACTATATACATATAAGCTAAATTTTTCTAGGCAGGGAAATATTAATTGTGCAGGGGATTCCAAAAAAAAATAGAAAATTGCAATCAAGGATAAAGGTTAGTATTATTCTTTATTAAGATATACCAAAAGAAATGCATTATTGTCCCCTTCTATTTAGGGGCTCAAATAGGCTTTCTATGGTGAAAATCAGGTTAGTATTATCTGGATCATGGTACAATAGATTAGTCATCTTGAATAAGAGTCCACCAGGTTTCAGATCTTTGGCATAACCTGCAGCAGATTTAGATGAGGAAAAACAAGGGAACAGCTCTAGCGTCTCTTACTAATTTAATCTTCATATAGCAGTCAAAAAGATGTACTAAGAGTGTTTGTTAAGGGAATTTACATGATGGCAGTGTTCGCCAGCTCTGTTTAATCCACAGAATCAGATTATTGATCCTGAATGTAAGATTTATGCCTTTTGGACATTAGCTACATACATCTATATTAATTCATAAATTGTTTTAAAAAAGCCTTTTATGTGCAGCATATGTGACAATATTCCAAGATTAATATTGCTGCTTTTGGTTTTGCTTATTGCTTACCCACTCCAACTGGGGATAATCTTGCTAAATTTCTTTCTGCAGCAACAAATAATCATCTTCCAAATCAGTAAGCAAACAGAATAAAAATCTCAAGGTGTATTAGAAAGTGAAATAGGCCATAGCTTGTGGGTGTAGATTTTGAAGTTCCAATTTTTCAGAACCACTTGGATTGCCAAGACTTTCAGTTCTAGTCTCATAAACATTCCCCTCCAATACAAACAGTTTCTCATAAAATGTCTGCAAAATGCAAACAAAATCTCTTGGTCTTTTCTAATCTGTAGGTTAGCGACGATAGTAAAAATCTCCCTAAAACTTGAGATTCAGAGAGCAGTTGACTGCTTGATGCTGTGGAAGCTGACACGAGTTGGGGATGTAGGAATGGACATGGCCCTTGCCACTCGGGCACGGATGGAATGTTTGTCCTGCCATCGGTGCCATCTCTTCCGAACTGCAGAACGGACCTAAGAAATATCACAAAAAACAAACATTATTGCCTCACTTGATAGCGGAGCCAGTTTCAATGAAGACTCAGCTCAAACTAGAGCAGCCTTCCCCAGTCTGGCATCTTATGATCCCATCCAACATAACCTATGACCACACTGATTGAAGAAGATGACATTTATTTTACAGAAAAGCCTCTAAAGGCCAAATTACAAAGAATCTGTTGTACAAAAATATTAAAGAGTGCATGGTAAGTCCTTATCATTCACAAATGCAAAATCACAACCTATAATCTGCAGTAATGATCATATCAACAGTAAATGTATGAAGTATATGAAAAATATACATATGAAAAATGCTTGTTATTTTCTCACTTATGCAAATGACTATAGAAGTTTGGTTTAATTAATGCTGAGCAGCTACTATTTTAATTTCCCACAAGGCAATGGACACAGGATGACTCCTAAGCAAGGAGTAAAAGGACTCCTAAGTAAATAGCTGATAATTCTGAAAGAAAAAGCAAAAACCTTTCAGACCCAACTTGAGCTCCAGCAGCAACATACCCGAGGATATTGTATAGTAAGGCTAAGTTTACTCATTAATTCACCTAAATTTGATTAATACAATAAATGAGTACTTTGAGAAAAAGTAGATGCCATAATAATATTCTCCAGCTGCCAAGAAAAATGGTGATAGAAGGATCCAAATTAAAAAAAAAGATTTGCCTTATCACAAGTAGTAGCTGAGAGAAATTGATTTCTGAAAGACTAAGCTATAGGGAAGTAAGATACAGAAGGATAAAAGAGCACCATCAGTCATTGGCCTCTTTTGTTTTTTAAGCTATTAAGCCAAATATTTTTCAGTATTTCAATATTTTCACACATGAGTGTGCCTTGTGCAAACAAAACTTATTCAAACAAAACAAAACTGCAGTTTGTCTTATTTGCCTCTCTTTAGGCCCATCCATCTTTAAACCCATGTTTTTCATATATTTTAGGAATACAAAGGCTAGCATTCTGAATTAGCATGACCATTAACATTGTGGGTAGAAATTCCTTCATAGCATAAGGTTAAGAAAGGCTACTCTAGACATTATATCAATTCTCCTATAGTCATTAAGAGCTAGAAGCAAAATGATTTGCAGAGTAAAAATTCCTCAAAGTCTTTTCATCTTAAATTCATTTTCAAATTTTTTTTATTTAAATATTCCTTTGGTTATTGTCTAATTTTTTAAAAAGATATTAAAGGCATACCTTTAATACATTCAATGAAGATATTAAATGTATCACATTTATACCTACCAGCAAGTATTCAAGCATCATAGTCTTCATGACATTCCTCAAAGGGAATATTTAAATACTTGAAATTCCAATTTCAAAAATTAAACCAAAATTTGAAACTTTAAAAAACTTAGTTTCTTTATAAGTTCTTTTCTGTATTCTGAGTTTTCCTTACCCATAGTAAGAGTTCTCAATTCTCTCAAAGAAAACTTAGCAATTATTTTTTTGAAAGATATCTTTGGTGGCAACTAAGGTAACAAAAGACCTCCATTTTTCTTCATTTCCAACCCCAACTCACCTCGCTGTTCAGGAAGCAGTAGAAAACTGAGACAAAAAAACCCTACATAGGAAAAAAAAAGACTGTGGAATCAATCACAGTTTAGAGAAGAAAAAGAAATTTCCATGATCTTTCCTCCATGTTTTTATGGGGCAGATTCAATGGTTAATTTCTTTCAACAGAGCATACTGGGATTCAAGTCTCTATAAATATACTCTACAATCATGACCTGTCTTTTGCCTATTATCTAATAGGAAGATGGGCTCTGCATTCTCAGTCTCTGAATTTTCTACATTTACCAGGACATTGTTATAACATATTTCTCCCAATGCTATGTGAGAAAATGGATTGTGGCTAACTCAAAAATGGGATTAATTGTGCCCATTCTCAATAACACTATTTCTAACAAAGATGCACAATCTGAGATTTCTAGTGCATTGAAAACAGTCAGCAGAGTGGATTCTCACCAAAATCTGTCACTGAAATTATAATTTTAATGTGACAAAGAATATCATTCAATTCTTGGAGAGTTCCCTACTATTTACATTTTTAAAATATTTAAGTTTAACATTTAAATATAAATTCAAGTATTTTTGGATTGGCCAACTTTTTAGCAAGTGATCCTCCATCAATTATGTTGATATGCTTTCCTCTATTCCTTAACATAGGAGATAGGAGAAAAGTTGCTATGAAAAACACTAGTCTTACAGAATATATTTTACTACCACAAGCATTGAGGCTGGTAGTGTTGTTGTCTTCATTCAATAGGATAAATTAGCTCATGTAAATTGTGAAAAGAAAAGCAAGGGATGTATAGAGTTGTTCTAAGATTTTCCTTAAAATGCTCAGACAAATTAATTTTATCTTTTTACAGGGTTCAACAGTCATTCTGGCCTTCATTTCTCAGCTATTGCCAACTTTCTCCACCCCCCCACAACAAGTCTGGAGTTGCATCCATGGTGAACTATAGACAGGGTTAGGAAGGACTTGTGCTTGCCCAGATGTTTAGTGGTGCAGGAGAAAAGCAGACAGAAGACTGGAAAAAAGGGAAGCAGAGATGGTATGGTAGGAGATGTCAGTACAGTAGTTGCCAGATGATGATTAAGAATACACAGAGATTACTAGTAAGGAATTAACCTTGTGAAAGAGTTTGTTTGGTATTCCATGAGGTTGACTTTCTTCTGAAGCAGCTACCCCACCCCACAACTTTCCTACACAGTAGAGGCCATTTGGCTTTGTCCAGAAATAGATGCCATTTTGGGAGCAGCCACAATTATTTGTGGCCACTCTGAAATCGCCCCTGCTTCCAGGACAAACCCACATGGCATCCACAGTGTAGGAAGGCCATGTGGTGGAGTGATTGCTTCCAGAAGGAGAGCTATAGTACCACAAAAATAACTGACTGATCAGTAATGGGGGTAGAGCATGTGGGGAAGAGGTCAGGGGAGGAGAAAAGCAGGCCCAAGGTGGGGTGGGGTGGGGGGAAGATAGGAGGGGAGGCACTGAAGCATGCCTGCAAACCAACTGCCAAGTGCTCAAATTTGTTCACATGACCACAGGGGTTCTAAACAGCCATCACTGTGGGCAAGAGTTATTAGTCCCTTCATTTAGTGCTGTCATAATTTTGAACTTGCATGCCATCCAAAGATCCAAGTGTGGGCCTACACCAAAAAATCCTTGTGCAGCTTAGTTTTATTATTATATTGCATGTTACAGAGCTTTACGGCATTTTTGATTAAAATTTCTCAGCAGAGGCATAACAAAAACAATTGGAAATTCCACTGGCTGGTAAAACTAGGATGATTTCTTTTTATGAGGAGGGATAATGCAGATGTTAACAATGGATATTGGAAAGCTATGTTGTAACTTCTGAAGGAAGAGACTGAATAAATTCAAAAATATTTAATTGCAAATTTTGCATATGAATTTCAGTCTTGAGATCATTTAAAATTTTGTTAATGAAAACATTTATAAGGCAAGGATGTTGATGATTAATCTGTCTGTTTGTGCACTTCCAGAATTCTTTCTAAAATCTCATAAATCTTACAGAGTTCACAATTTGGAATGGTGGAGGAATATATTAAATAAATATATAACATATTTAGTATAAATGTACATTTAATATAAACCATTTAAAAACCAGAAGATTCTCCATAAATTTCATTTTCCCAACCTCCCTTCTAATTCATTTCTGCTCCAATTTTTGTGAGGTTCTGCATACCTGGAAGGACTCCAAAAGGGAATTGAAGTAAATGAAGACTATCCTGGATATTTCATCTTCTCCAGGATTAACAAAAAAAAGCATGTAGGTTATTCCTAGTAATGGAAGGAGCACAAGGGTGGCTTTCACTGCTTTTCTGAAAGAAGAAAATATGTGTTATCACCCAGTCTATAACCTCCATATATCATTGCTGGATCAATGGGATCCTATGCTGAATTTTAAGTAGCAAAGTAAGTGGGGAGAAGTTAATAAATCTTGAAAAGTGTGCATGAGTTGTTGCTAGTGGAATTCTATATCATTGCAAACAGAAAATTAGGATAAAAAGCCAAAGAATAGCTGCAACTTCTCATCTGTTAGTCTTCTATTGATAAAGAATATTCTCTATCAGAACACTAACAAATTGTATCCTTTACCAATAGTCTGAATTAATAGAATTCATCATGCATTTTCCCCATCTTAATATACTGTAAGATTGGAATTGATATCAACATATCAATACTATCTGTTTTCCATGCCCAAAACCCTTTTTCTTCATAGAGAAAGGGCAAGAACTGGCCTCTACCCAATAAAAGTTGAGTGACCTAACACTGAATCTGACTTTAATGCTGCTAAGGAGCCATTATTTTCTGCCCTCTCTGAGAATAGTACATTAGTATATGGGGGCTTGGTATGCTTTCTCCCAGCCACACTGCTGCCTTCCTGTTACTCTCCTGGCCCATCTGGTCCTGTATCTCCCTCCTGAAACAGTAGGTTCAGCCAATTTCTTTGTAGAGCTAGTCTTGTTTTTAGGACAGTCCTTCATAACCTTCTCTCTATTTTCCCTTTCTGTGCTGGTCCTTCCCCATCTAGGTTAATACCTGTACTGTATGGTCTCTGAGGTGGTTGAGGCCCGAAGCTTGGTCATCAGAATTCTGACGATATTGAATAAAAAAATAAAATTGATCTGGAACAAAAACAGAAATCAGTTGGAAACTAATAAAACAAGAAATTTTATACAAAGTTGTTTGTGGTACAAATTAAAGTTATTCCCTAATTGTATCCATCATAGAATATAAAAGAGCTGAAATAATATTATTCTGCTCTAACTTGTACTTTATGCCGACTTTATTTTTTATTAATCCTTGCATCCATTTTTTTTTTAGCAAGCCACTTGGGGGTGCTCTAATCAGACACAAAATGCTAAAAAATAGTCTCAGTATCCCCATTTATCAAAATAGCAGCATGTAATTTGTAGAAGATGTCATCAAAAGAGGAAAACTCAAGAAAAGCATAGTTTTAACATTATCACAGGCAATCATTTCATCGGATTATATTATTAGCCTCACATAATGGAGTTGGATGAGGCATCAAGTTAGGGAATAGTTAAATAATTAATTATTGCATTTACAGATACAGATAATTTATTGGCCAAGCATGGTTTGACATGCAAGTAATTTGACTTGGTACAGTGGGTCTCAGTGTACATGCAAGACAACAGTATGAAATAGTAACATAAGCAGATTAGACAGTTAAGTATACAGCAGTAGGTATACAGCCAGTAGAAAGGGAATATTATAGTGTTGAATTAAATAAGTGTAGAATTAAAAAATATACACATTAAACAGAACTTATAAGTTAATATGAATTATTTGCCCTTGTGATCATTCACATTGCATATAGCAGGGTCCAACATTTATTTATGGCTCTGGGAAAAGAAGTGTTCTTGTGTCTGATGGTTTTGGTTTGTTATACTGTATAGTGCCTACCAGAGAGAAGAGTTTCAAACAAAGTATGTCCAGGATGTGAGGGTTCTGTACATATCTTCTCTGCCCTTTTCTTGACTCTCTCAATATATAAGAGAGGGCAGATTAGCTGTGATTATTCTTTCTGCAATCTTGATTGTATGTTAGAGTCTGTACCTGTCCCACATGGTTGCTTCACCAAACCAGTTAACAGCAAAGAACAGACTCAGTGGTTCCTCTGTAGAACTATATTAGCAGCTCTCAAGGCAGGCTGAATTTTTTGAGCTGATGCAGGAAATACATCCTCTGATGTGCCTTCTTAATAATGCGTTAATGTTAGCTGTCCATTTTAAGTCTTGGGTGAGTATAGAGCCCAGAAATTTGAAAGACTGTACTGCTGATATCATGTTGCTGAGTGTGGTAAGGGGGGTGAATAGGATTCCTCCTAAAATCTGTCATTTCCACAGTTTGGAGTGTGTTCAACTGTAAATTGTTCTGACTGCACAAGGTCAACTGTTCAACTTCCCATCTGTATGCAGACTCATCTCCATCTCTAATTAATCCAATGATTCTTGTGTCATTTGCAAACTTCACAATTTTGATAGAGAAGTCTTCAGAGGTTCAGTCATTGATGTAGAATGAAAAAAGTAGTGGAGAGGCACATATCCTTGAGGAGTGCCAGTACTAATTGCCCGAGTACTGGATGTAATTTTCCCTAGCCTCACCTGTTGCTTCCTATTTGTCAGAAAGCTGGTAATCCACTTACAGATATGTAAGTATTTAAACAATGGACTTTTGGGTTTCTGAACATCTGAGGCCCAGATGTACAGATGCATAAATATCTTCAAGCTGTAGTGGATCCATATCAGTCTGCATGACTAATGCTAACTAATGAATATTTGGCTATGCATGGTGTATATTAGGCATCCTATAGGGATAGTCCCTTGAGTATTCCCATTTGCCTAGCTAAACTTATTCAATTCTGCTGCAAACATGTATATGTAAATTTATATGTATGTGTGCATACGCTTGTGTGTATAGACATACACATACAGATACATACACAAAGAGATATTGTAAAGTTTTAATTATCACAGTGAACAGAATGAAATACAAAGGGGTTTTTTTGGTATCTTGAACTTAAGTTGTCTCACATAGTTGCCCTTCAGAGCCATACATTTTTGCCAGTGTTTCTTGATCTTATGCAACCTATCATTTTAGAAGTCATGTGATTGCCTTGAGAACTACTGTTCCACTTCCAAAATGACATCATCTATGTTGTCAAATCGCTGACCTTGTAGGGGCTTCTTCATTTCAGGGAAGAGAAAGAAGTTGCTGTGGGCAAAATGAGGCAAACAGGGATGGGGCAAAATTTCATAATCACACCTGTCTGTTTCCATAGTGGATGTTTGGTGAAATGAGCAGGTGTATTGTCAGCTAGGAGACAGATGTCTTTGCTAATCATACCATGACTGTTTTCTAATTGCATGTCACAATTTCTGCAGAAGTTTGCAGCAGTAGGCTCTGGTGATGGTCTGATCCTTAAAAAGGTAATCAGGATTACACCATGACAGTCCCAAAAAATGGACAGCATGACCTTCCCTGCAGATTTCTGCACCTTCCTCTTTTTAAGAGGGGGAGAGGAAGAGTGTTGCCACTTCTTGCCCATCTCTTCAGTCTCCAGATTGTACAGGTAGACACAGCTTTCATCCATAGTTATGAGTCATGCAAAGAAATCCTCTTCATTTTGCTCCAACAGAGTCAACATCTGCTTCAAAAATTTACATTGAATTTGCTTGTGAAATGGAGTCAGAAAGTGGGGAACCCATCATGCTGACACTTTAGACAAACTTCCATAACTAAAACCAACTTCACTCATGATTACTTCAGTAGCTATTTGTCTGTCTTTGAGGACAAGAGCCCCACTTTCTTCACTGTCAAGATCACATGTGATTGAGGGTTTCCCGAATTGAGGCTCATCTGTGAGGGACACGTGTCCAGTTTGAAAGTTTCTTTTCCACCTCACAACAGTATCATATGATGGACCTTCATCACCATAAATAGCTGTCATTTCATCATGGATCTATCAGGTGCTGTTACCCTTCAAATGGAGGAATCTGATAACACTGCAGGCTTTAATTTTGTCCATTATGCACATTACTGACATCTACTGGCTCTTGAAACTAAACGAGTTGGAATAATTAGCTGTAATTTATAACACCATTCACACAAGGATTCATTATTATGCTAATGAAATTACATATGGATATCTCAGTAACTTCTTGGTGATAATTAAAACTTCACAATACCTCTTGTATATACATACTGTATATGTGTGTGTGTGTGTCTACTTATATATTTGAATTGTGGTGCTGGAAAATAAAATTTCCAATATAGCAGCAAAATGCACTTTTTTATTTTTCAGGCTACTTTAATCTCTTTGCCACTGGGAGGAGCTATTTTCTCAACTATAAAGCAAATAGGAAATGTGTTTTATTTGTCAGATATTTTATCAAATATTTTTATTTCTTTGGAAGTTTTTTTGGGGGGCGGTTAACATTAGAAGATCCAGTTTGTGATTTTTATATTGTAACAGTGGAAAACAAAAAGGTCTCTGTTTAATTTAACATTGCCAACATTGCCTTCATTGGTTGGTATATTAACATTCTATTGCAGAATAATGCTATGATTGACCTTCTAGCCATATATTGGTTTTATGAAGTAGTATTGACACGTTTTTCTTTTCACACGTTTGTAGAAGTGCCCCCCCAGCCTCCGACATTAGTCTCTAGCACCATCACCATTGATGTATTTCTGATACTCTGTGTGGTACATTTATGAGAATACAACGGAACAAGAGGTGAACTGACTATGTTTATTAATATCATCTTGAACATTGGAAAAAAAGTTTACTGAGCAGATGCCTTCAATCCTTGAAGTAAGAAAATGTTAACTGTACCTATATAATCTTTAAGAATTCAAAATACTTAAATTAAAAAAATAAAATTCTTAAAAAAGCAAAACACGTTTTTGACCATAGAAAGTTTTAAATGAGTGCAGATTAAGGGCTCAGTGAATGTCAGAATATTTTATTTTGAATATTAAGACTTTGAAAATTAGTATCTTCTGTTCCCAGAAGAAGCTATTACCAGAAGATGCTAATACAGAAAAAGATTTGGAAAAAAAATCTGACAAGATTTTGTCACTGAATATCCAGAAAAAATAATCAAAATCAGATCAGGCACTGATAATTAAGAAGGAAATAAAAATGGAAATTCAGGAGAGTAATTGAAGAGAGTAATTTTAACTGCTGGACTTACAAAAGAGGCTTGTTAAAGTTTTGAAGAAATTTGAGACAAGGGATAATTATTTGAATGGATTAAGAGCAAGACTGTTTTATGTAAGTAGAAGAAAGATAAAATTGGCTTATTTGATCAGTGTTAAAATGGGATATGTTGTTACTTTGGAAGGTTCTTTCTGGAATTGTTGACATCTGGCTGGAAAAGATGTTGTGTACAGTTAAATTTTGTATTTGTTAACTAATGTGATTATTTAGGGTTCTGTCTGGAATTCTTGCTGACATGTGGATTGGAAAAGATGTTTATTAGATTTGCCTATAGTTAAGAGGGGGATGAGGAGTTTTATATTTGTTAACAAAGAGGAGGTAAAGAGAAGATGAAATTGTTTATACTTCTTGTGATGAGGGTGGCAGTTGCTTTCTTAGTTTAATCTTCTCTGTATCTTTTCTTTTTGCATTTTTTATTTGTTCTATCTTTTTTATCTTCTTGGTTTGTACTGTCTTTAATTATTGCATTTAAAACTAATAAAATAATAATTTAAAAATAATAAATATTATTTTAGAAAAAGTTACATATTGCAAGAAAAAACAGTCTTGCTCCATTACACAGTTAGCTTAACATTTGTTAAATACCAACTTCCTTAGAGCAGAAAGAACAATCGGTGCCAACTGGGGTGACAAAGGATATTCACATGCTACTCTATGAGTGATATGAACAGTTATGTGATCAAGAAGCCAAAGAGACTAATTGAACAGTGCTGAATATTGCATGAATGGCACAAGATGTGAATTGTGAATAAGTTATTTTATTTAGAAAGAGGGAAATGTGAGGAAATTGCTATTTACCAAAAGTTGAACTTATCCATGTTATGGGTAATAATGGTACATTATTTATAATATGTTAAATTCCTAACAAGGTCAGAATTAAATCCAAACTGAATTTAATAATCATAAGCAGTTTATCCCTTGTATCACTTCCTTCTTGAAAGAATTCTTGTATACATTGATATACGCATCAGTTATTCTGTCTTGGAATGTCCAGTGCATATGAAGATTAGAAAATGGTTACAGTCTATTCCCATTTTCAAACTGGGCTGTTTCAGAGGATAGTGGGTGAAGAATGGATTATCTTTTGTTAAAACCCTGTTAGAATGAATGTGGTTACTGTCTCTGTTGCAAATTATTAATGGCGTTTTATTTGATATGTAGTTTTATATCTGTTTATATCTTTCACTTCTGATGGTGGGATAGAGACAGAAAGATTAACAATTTTTAGAGCTGTGTTGATGGTTTGACAGCATTATCACTGTCCACAAAACAAATAGCATTTTTCTTTCTCAGCAAAAAAAAAAGTTAGGCATTTAAAAAATGGTTCTGTTAGTTTTCAGATCAAACTGAGGAAAAGCTAGGGATGGGTATGCCGAGTGTGCTGTACTTCATCATACAGTATGGTACCAAAAAGCTTGGTACAATTTTAGAATGGGTTCTTTATACTTTTGGTTATGTTAAAGAACAATATACGAATGGCTTCTGTGTTTCTCTCTCTTTTATTTTACTCTGAACAACCTGACAGAAGAGGGACAGGAAACCTGGGTTGTATTTAGTGCTAAATTATGATTTAGCAGAATATGTAAAAGTTCAATGGATCTTAAGTGATACCTTAGACAGATTTCCCTTTCTTTTTCTATGAAAAAGTATTAAATCAGCATTCAGTCTCTTGTCTGGTCTTACATTACATAGGAAGCAGGTCAGTGCCTAAAGATCCAGCAACAGGTTCTGAATGGTTTAGTTTATATCACGCTATACCACCTTGTTTGCCAAGAACAATAAGCCACTGGGGATTATGGAAGCTGATATGTTTGAGAAGTTCTCATTTGAGGAGAGCTGCTTTGGATGAATGGAGTCAAGACAATCTTTGACTGAAAGATGTTCCAGAAACAGATTGCTGTGATTTCAGTTTTGAGGATCTTTTGGCTTCTTGTCTCTCTTAAGTCAAGTATAATTAAATACTCAGATTCAGAAACATAATGACCATAGATCACGAGGGCTACATTATTTCTGTCTCCCTGGCTTCAATCTCTAACAATACAATCACTTTCCACTTTCTCCCCAGGATTCAGTATTGACCAAGGTTGCAATAGAGAAATGCTTTGGGTAATAAGCAGAAACTATTATCCTCATCAAAGAACATTATTAGCAGGCCTGCTGGGATGTGAATGTGTGTGAAGTGTGCTGTATTCAATTGATACAATGGTGATAGCATGAGAGAAATTGGAGGGGAAGTACACTAGCAGGACAAGAATGGAGTGGAAATAGGAGTGGGGAAAAAAGGAATAAAAGAAAACTATAATTCAAGAGACTTGTCACCCTTTTGTTGTTACTTTAAAATACTGTAGCTAAATATGACATTGCTTGGGAGGAGTTATCTCAACACCTTTAGGCCACTGTCCTGTAGAAATAATCACTCACAAGAAAAGGAATCCTTGGATTTCTTAACTTTTCTTCTCTTCCTTTCTCCATGATTGAAAAAAATATCTTGACGTTCTTAGTGATTTTCAAGGAAAATTTTAATGCTCATTCTTCTCTCCCCAATCTGACACTGATAAAATTGAGACTCTATATAGTAGCTTGAGAATAAAAAAGGAAGGAAGGAAGAAACATTCTGAGAGTGATTCTCTGATGCAAAGGAAGCCAATATATTATATTCTGATAATAAAGTGTAAAGGATTACATTCAGGAGGACCAGAAGCAGAGCATAACAGGGATAGAGCTGAACAAGAG
>JANHZU010001150.1:117772-130616 GCA_032468055.1 Acrochordus granulatus
GCACGCTTTCCAAACCAGCACCTACAAATCAAAATACAAACAGATAAATCTGTGTTTTCCAAACGTGGCAGTTTTAAGAAGTATGGACTCCCAGAGTTCTGACTGGGGAATTCTAGGAGTGGAAGTCCACACATCTAAAAGTTGCCAAATTTGAAAAACATTGAGATAAATAATGTTGAAGATTTGACTTTAACCATACCTGAAGCAGAGCTAGAATTCAAGATCTGTATTTTGTCACAGCTATGTGAAATAATATACTTACAGTCTGTGCTAAAGTATAAAAGAAAAACCTTTCTGTTTGGCCGCCTTTTGCTGTTCAACAGTTAGTCCCTCTCAAGAAAAGCAAGGCAAGGAAAAATAATATTTAAGTGAGATTCATAGCCTATTGACAGTCCTACTCCAAAGCAATAATTTGCTCTAGAAGAAAATTATATAATGAAAAATATAACTTCATTATAATCCAGAACATGTTTTGAAAATTTAATATCTTTATTTTGAAACAAAACAATATATCATCTTCAAAAATGTTTACAAAATTAAAAGTACAAATTAAAAATACAAACTAAGAAGAGAAAAATATATTTTATGTTTATCAGTAGTCCCTGGCTTACCAATGGATTCACTACTATTAAATATTTAATAGTATTTAAATACTTAAATATTATAACATTTGTTTAACCATTTTATTAAAAGCATAGCACATCCAACAGCTGAGTTTGTCAAGCAAGGCAACCTCTCCCCTAAATCCCTTTCAAGTCACAGGAAAGCATCCTGTGTTGTTGTAAAGTACATATTGTAAAATGTACAGAAAAAAAGAATATCTGCTGGGAATAGAATATACCAAGATTAAATAGTCTGTTTAGTCAATCAGCACATACTGTACAGTAGGCTGAGAAGATGAGATCAGGTAGAGATCAGGAAGGTAGAAATCATCTTCTGGTTGATTAAATATAGCCAGTCAGAAAACATTCATCTACCAGAAGATAAAATAGAGAAGGCTTCTCTATTCCCCAGGATATCTATGCCTTTGGAAGGTCCCCAGAAAGCTGTGCATAATTTCTATTTTCTAATGAAATCCTTAATGGGCTTATGTGAGGCCAAGAGACTTTCTCTTAAGCAAAGATGATCCTAAAGTTTGCTTGTTTTTTTGGCAAATGGACACAGAGCCTAACAGCACCAAGAGAGATGTGGTACCTATGGAAACACATTGCTTCTCTCAGTGTATATCATTCTACACTATCCTGTTTTACTTTTATTGGGGGGAAGGGGTTATTCCTATTAAAAAGTATCAATGGAAGCATCAGCCTATTTTGATAAGCAAATATTTCAGTAAATCCTGTTGAGTTCAAATCATACTATTAAATATGGCTTATGATGCTTTCAGCTGCCAATGCCCAAGTGAAACATGTGAGGTTTTTTTGGGGGTGGGTGGGTTGGACTGTGTATGGAGAAGGGGGGATGAAATTAACTTACCTTTTCCTGTGACTTCCAATTCTTATCAGGTCCTTCATTCCTGCAGTTTCTCGAGCACTCAAGACAGATGAATTTTCCTACCCAATACCTCCAAAATGTCCATGTTTGCATTTGCTGTGCATTTGCAGAGAAAGTTGCATATCCCTTATCTCAAATGAGGAGTGCTTTTAAGCAGCCTCTAGCCCATAACAAGAGTTTAGTCTGGTTTCAGTCATGACCTCAGTTAGGATTTAGCATGGAAGTGAAAACTATGGCGGGTAATTAAGGTAAAAAGGTGGTAGGCTGAAATCAATCTTGTTTGTCTGCATGATTAATTATTATGGAATAAGCTTGCCAGGAAGCTGTTAAGTCTGCTATTATCAAATCCCTGGGAAAGGAAGTCCAAGGGCACAGGGAAAATACCTTACCTGCTCTTGTTAAATTAAATGTTGTTCAAATGAATGGAGCCTCCCCTTTTTGAGTTATATTAGAGCACTTGATACTATCTGTCTGGTCTGCCTCTTTCTTACTAACTGAATTCTACTCTACAACTGAATGGTATACTTTGTTTTCATGATCCATTCAGTTTTAATCATATATTGTACTTTTGCTAGATACATCACAAAAAAAAAACCTCATAGCACCTTGAAACCTTACCAACTGTGCAAACTGTAACAATAAAGGCTGAATTAGATTGAGATATTGAAGCTCTAGGCTTAAATCCTTCTATGTTTTTTAAAAGCAGCAGCAGGGTGTATAATTATCGTTGAAAAAGAAAAGAAGGTAGATTTAATGATGATTTAATGAAAGAGAAAAGAAGTTAGATTTAATGATGATATTTGAAGTGAAGGAAGGAATGACCCTTTTCTGCCTGTGTCATTTTTGCCCTTTGGGGAAAATGCAATACAGTGTATTAAGCTTATTCATTTCAAATATGAGTAGAATCTTGCTTTTGGAGAGGCACGGTGGAGCAGGATGGGTTCAAGACCCAGTGCTGCTATGCAACAGGATGAGTTCTTGGTGTTAGCCTTAGTTCCTGCCAACCTAGCAGTTTGAAAGCATGCAAATGAAAGTCAATAAATAGGTACCGCCTACTTTGGTGGGAAAGATAACAGTGTCTGTGCATCTTTGGCATCTAGTCATGCCAGCCACATGATCATGGAAGCATTCTTAGATGAACACTGGCTCTTCAGCTTGAAACGGAGATGAGCAATGCACCCTAGAGTTCGTCATGACTAACAGGAAACCATTTTTTTAGAATCTTGCTTTGGCTCAGTAAAAATAGATTTATGAGATTTTTCCCTGAATTTGGAATGGTAAGAAATTACATATTGGAGCCAAAGAACATGACCAAGTCCAGAAACAAGCTACCAGATACCTTTAGAAAATCTCAATTACATCCTCTACAATCTCTTGCCATCAGCGAAGCAAGTTGAAGATGATGAGAGCTGTAGCTTAAACATCTGGAGAAATTTCCTATTCTACCATATGATTTATGCCGTAGATATTGCTATTCCTCCTACAGTGCTACCTTGAAAGAAGCAAGGTACTAAAAACAGTAGAAGAATCAAGTCCCTTATTTGTGATATTTATATAGCTAAAGAGTAAACGATAGTTATAGCTGTGCTATGGGAAAGCTGAAATAGATGGAGACTATATCAATGACTTAATATATGTTGTATGTTATGATGCATAATTCTTTATTCACACAACAAATCAGTTGGGTGAGAAGTAGCAAGCTGATTGATTATGTGCCATCATCTCAATGTCAACTCTTAGCAACCACATAGAAAGTTTTTCTCCAGAATAATATGTTCCTAACATAGTCATCCAGGTCTTCCAGTGATATAGCCATTCTCTCTATAAATTCATTCACTCTGCTGCTGGTTATGCTCAACTTTTTCAAGAGAGTTAGATCTTTGTATAATATGTACAAAGTATGCTTGAGTATATTTGTGTCTAATTCATGCCTTGAGTGAGAATTCTGTGTTGATTAATTCACAATCCATTTGTGCTTGAGTGAGAATTCTGTGTTGATTAATTCACAATTAATTCACAATTAATTCACAAGTTTGTTTTCTTGGCTGTCTTGGTATTCTCAGAGGTCATCTCCAACAGCAAAGTCCAAAAGCTTCAATACATTTCTATCCTTCTTCAAAGTAGCACTAGAAGGATCTCTATAATAGCTTTAATGGAACAAGATATTTCTACAAGTAGAGGCTGTATTCCCTGCAATATCTGGTTATAATAATCACACTGTTGAAATACACAACTTGGAAAAGGAATTTGTTAAAGGTCTTTGACACTGCATTTATTTCATTGTTTTAAAATGTATTTTGTGGTTCTATTCTGTATGCTATAAAATCTATTATATTTTTTAACTGATTCTGTAAACCAGTTACAATTCTTTTAACAGAAGCCAGTGAAATATAATCACTAAGACATTGCACTAGACCAAAAAGATCAAGTTCAGATCCACCATTAACCATAAAAACTCACTGGTTAAATTGCAATATATCACTTGGTCTCAGTCCAGCCTACCTCAGAGAATTATTGCTATGTGGATGAAATGAACGGATATTGTCATATATGCCACCTTCAGCTTATATGCAGGATATAAATCTAACGAAGACAGAAAGAAAGAAACAGGCTCTGCCCTCAGTGACTAAAGTACTGTTTAGGTATTGCAATCCAAGAGAATTTGTGATTGGCAGGCAATCTGAAAATGAAAAAAGTCTACATTTTACACAATAAATTTCTTTGGTCAAATTCATTCTTGGAGGTAGAGGTAGGAAGAAATACAACCACAATGAATAAAATGAGGCATAAACAGGGCTACTCTCCTCTTCTACCTAATCTTCTGAAATAATTTCAGACCATTCTTGATTGTATTTACAAAGTGATTCATGCTTCTTGGGTACCAGTAGAGCACCCACCCATTGTATAAGCTTGATTTGGAAGTCATACCAAATGACTTCCAAATCAATTAGCAGAAGAGAGGAGGGAATGGATTGACTTACTTCTCATTGTCATAGTAGAGTTTTCCAATGGCCCAGAAAACAATAATGGGGAAAGGGATGCCTGTGAACAGAATAAGTAGGTTTTAGTGGTGCCATATATGGAAGATTCAACAATAGGTTGAAGAGGAAGGGATCCAGGTTCATACACACATAGCAACCAGAAATATCACTATTTCTTGAACCCATAACATTTTGCTCCCTAGACTGAAGCAACAGAAACCTAATCTGACACAAGATGCATAATGCCAAAAACCAATCAAATTACTGTAGTACTTAAGATGGCATATCTCCCTCCTTGAGCAGTAAACCTGCAGGGTAATTGTTTGCCTCTTTTTTGTGACATTAAAAGAAACTCCCTGAAGCACATTGTCCATTGAAAGGACTGATCTAGCTGATTCTGGAGACATTTTGTGTGTGTTCTGAATACTCTGAATTTGTGCAAATTGATTATGTGCAGTAAAGTCAATGTAATTTTTGTAATCACATAGATTAATTTATGTTTTTGAGTATGTTTTCATACTTTGTTTCCAGTATCAAAATAGATGAGCAATTTTTTAAAAAGCTGTTTAACTGACTTTTAGCAGGGACTTATAATTTATTTATTGGTTTATTTATTTCTTCAATTTAAAAGGCTGTTAACTTACCACTCTAGGTGGCTTAGAAAAAGATTAAAAACATCCAAATAAAAACAAACGAACCACAACAATAAAAACAACTGTGCCAAGGAAACACAGGCTCCCACTACACAATTTAGAACACTTATCATGATTCAGCCAAAGTATTTGCTTTTATTTCTTGATATCAGTAGTAAAAAGTAACATGATGGATTATTTATGAATTTTTGCAAAGGCAGAATTTGGTTCCAAATTTGTGCAG
The DNA here is from genome assembly GCA_032468055.1 of Acrochordus granulatus. NCBI lineage: Eukaryota > Metazoa > Chordata > Lepidosauria > Squamata > Acrochordidae > Acrochordus > Acrochordus granulatus. The sequence goes on from JANHZU010001150.1 coordinate 123,121, forward strand.
TAATGAAGGTGATATGTTCCAGAGGGTGTGCAAAGTTCTACTAGGCAAAGAGAATTAATTGCTTTGGATGGTGGATATTAAGAGGCAGCAGCCAACTGTTAAGCAGAGTTGTTCTTGCCATGAAATATCTTATAGCATCCTTTGTATAAGCTTAGAGTGATAAAAACCATAACATTTTCCTCAACTGGTGCCCTCAAGAATTTTTCTCCTCCCCGCACCCCAGTCTAGAATTTTTATAGCAATTCAAGGAAAACTAAATTAAAAAAATAAAATGGTGATGTCCCTGTGTATTTCTCTGTTTTATTTTTTGATTTCTCTTCCTATCTGTGTCAGCTGGTTACGCTGAGGGAATTCTTTGCAGGAGAGGCCTCCAGTAAACTTACTTGGATATACCAATTCCCTCCCACCTTTCTCCACTCACACCAGCCAAGGCAGATGAACATCCACTTCCGCAGCTTGTCTGTTGAATAGGTGAGAACAATAGCGGTGTGCAGATAGCATCCCTCGCCAAACATCCAGAAGAAGTTAGTGACATGGAAATAGTTGTAGGCAGCTGTGACAAGACGGCACCATGGCTATAATGTAAGGGACAAAAATAATTAATTAAGGGGAAATAAGCTAGGAAGCTTCTAGTTAGGTTGCTGATTGAGAACTACTATGGTTAAGGTGTGACAAAGGATCAAGATCACCATTAGCTATTAAAGTTCATGGAGCAACCAGGCCAGTCATTGTATTTCACCTCAATCTACCCAATAGAGATATTGTTTTGGGAAAAACTGAGGAGGAAGTGCTTTATTTTTTTAATTTAACAAATAAGGAAAATCTACCCGAAGTGTATTTGTAATCAAATTGTTTTGCAGTTTCTGGGTTTACCTACAGCCTGCCAACATTTGAAATTCATAGAATGCCCTCCTTGTGTTGAACTGTTATTTTCATCCCTGAAAGAATAAATAGGTATTGTAGGATACCTTATCTAAATTGTATTAGATTAAGAAAAATTACGTTGTGCATCAGAAGCTCTATTTAGTTAGTTCTATACCATCCATCTCATCTAAATGACTCGAGGCAGTTCACAACAGTAAACTAAGTAACTATCTGTTTAGTTTCTAATGATAGTTCTTTCTTAATGCTCTAGACTAATGACAGTTTGGCTAAGCCTCAGTTTTAAATAGACTTGGAAAGCATTCCTTGGATTTTTTTCTTTTCTCTTTTGCCAATCAGAATAATAAAGAGATATCATAGCTAGAAATACCAGAATTTACAATGAAGATTTTACCTCTTTTCCCTCTTTTTTGTTTGATTTGAGTCCAAGAACTGAAACATAATACAATTTTATATTATATTTTTCTATATTAAAATTTGACAATTTATTTTTCTGTATATGTTCTGAGCCACATGATTCTTTCACAGCAAACACTCTTTTTCAAAAGTCCAAGAAGTGACTCTAGACATGGACACCACCAGATGGACAAAATCAGATTGATTATATTCTTTGCAACCAAAGATGAAAAAGCTCAATACAGTCAGTAAAAACAAGACCTGGAGCTGACTGTGGCTCAGATCATGAACTTTTTATTGCAAAATTCAGGCTTAAATTGAAGAAAGCCACTAGCCATTCAGGTATAACTTCAATTACATTCCTTATGTATATACAATGGAGGTGAGAAATAGATTTAAGGGATTAGATCTGGTAGACAGAGTGCCTGAGGAACTATGGATGGAGTGCATAACACTGCACAGGAGGTAGCTACTAAAACATCCCAAAGAAACATAAATACAAGAAAGCAAAATGGCTGTCTGATGAGGCTTTACTAATAGTTGAGGAAAGAAGGAAAGTGAAAGGCAAGAGAAAAGAAAGGGAATGATACACCCAACTGAGTGCAGATTTTCAGAAAATTGCAAGGAGAGATAAAAAGGCCTTATTAAATGAACAGTGCAAAGAAATAGAGGAAAACAATAGACTGCAAAAGTTAGAGTTTTCTTCAAGAAAATTGGAGATATCAAGGGAACATTTCATGCAAAAATGGGCATGATAACGGAAAAAATGATAGGGATCTAACAGAAGCAAAAGTTATTAAGAGGTGGCAAGAATATACAGAAGAGCTATATAGGAAGATATAAATGTCCCTGATAACCACGATGGTGCAGTTATTGACCTAGAGCCAGACATTATGTAAGTAGGTCTTAGAAAGCATTACTAAAAAACAAAGCTTATGGAGGTAATGGCATTTCAGCTGAACTATTTAAATCCTAAAAGATAATGCTGTTAAAGTGCTTCACTCAATATGCCAGACAATTTGAAAAACTCAACAGTGGCCACAGGATTGGAAAAGACCAGTTTACATTCCAATCCCAAAGAAGGGCCGTGCAAAAGAAAGTTCAAACGACTGTACAATTGCGCTCATTTCACACGCTAGCAAAGTTATGCTCAAAATACTACAAGGTAGGCTTCAGTGTATGTGAACCGAGAACTACCAGAAGTACAAGACGGATTTCAAAGAAGCAACAGAACTAGAGATCAATTTGCCAACATTTTCTGGGTCATGCAGAAAGCAAGGAAGTTCCAAAAAATATCTACTTCTGCTTCATTGGCTATGCTAAGGCCTTTGATTATTTGGATCAAATTGTGGCAAATTCTAAAAGAGATGGGAGTACCACCACCTTACTTGTCTCCTGAGAAACCTGCAGATGGATCAAGAAGCAACAACTAGAATTGGACATGGAACAACAAATTGGTTCAAAATTGGGAAAGGAGTGCAACAAGGGTGTATATTGTCTCCCTGCTTATTTAACTTATAAACAGAGTACATTGTGCAAAATGCCAGGCTGGGTGAATCACAAGCCAGAATTAAGATTGCTGGGAGAAATATCAAAAACCTCAGATATGCAAATGATACCACTCTAATGGCAGAAAGAAAAGAGGAAGTAAAGGGCCTCTTGTTAAGGGTGAAAGAGAAGAGTGCAAAAGCTGGCTTGAAACTCAATATTAAATCAACAAAGATCATGGCATCTGATCAATTACTTCCTGGGAAATAGAAAGGAGCCAATAGAATGGCCATTCTAACACCTTTATTCCACAAGCTGCATTGATTGCCAGTTTACTTCTGGGTGCAACTCAAGGTTGTTAGTTTTGATTTTTAAAGTCCTTTGTGGCATGGGACCAAGCTATCTGAGGAATTGTGTCACCCTAATGGGGATTCCCACCCTTCCGGAACCAGCTGAAGAGGCTCCTGCCCTGTGGAACATCATGCCCCAGGGTGAGGTCTGCACTCACCCTTACAACCTTCTCAAAGAGCCTTAAGACCTTGATCTGCCAGCTGGCTTGTGTCTCCAGTGGGGGTACATCATCTTGGAGGTAGTTGGTGGTTTAGTACTCACCTCCTTCCCCCATATATGTTATTTAGTTCCTCCCCTCTTTATCCAGTTGTTTTTTATTTAATTTTAAAGATTTTTAATTCTTTTTATTATTTGTTTATATTGTAAGCTGCTAAGAGTCATTTTGAGGTTGGCGACATATAAATTTAATGAATGAATGAATGATTGTGAGAGTTAGACCATACAGAAGGCTGAGGATGTAATTAATCTGCATGTTTCAACAATTTCTGTTGTCACAGCTGATTGTGCTTTTAAAAACAAAAATAGGGAGCCAGTCTACAATGAATTAAACCCAAAATACCCAGCTTTCATTGGTTTGTGGGCTCCATCAAGCTTCATGCAGCACATCATGCCCCAGGTTTCAAAAATATGCAGGCCCAGGACCAGATTTTATGTGGATATAGTCAGTTCTTTTAAGGTAGATTGTTTATATTGAGCTCCTATAATGTTTAAAGGAATAGTTTAATCTGTTTAAGATGCCTCTTCCTCATGCAAAACCAAAACAGTTAAACCATTATTGTTGATTCTACATGTTTTGGGAGCTGCACGTGGACCATAGGCTGTATTTGTACACTGCTGGGCTATGCTGTTTGTGTTTCTCCTGGCTAATCTCCTGCTAATCTCTCTTGGACATTTTTTTCCTGGCTAATGCCAAGACTCAGAGTAGAATTTTTACATGTGAAACCTGTGCTTTGTCACCAAGCTTCATTATCTGTAGCAGCTTTAATATCCATTGTGCTTTCCAGTATAATTTAATGATCTATTATAAGTCTTGATTTTCACCATAGTCAAAGTAACTGAGACTTCAAAAAACTGAAGGTCCTGTGTTCAGTTTCTCAAACTGTATCTCAAAGTAATTTTGAGCCAAGCTCAGCTGAACCTACCACATTGCTTTCATGAACTTCAGGATTCATGGTGAGTTGTACCACAAACCATGTGGCATTCCGCAAGATGAAAGCAGTGATCAGGTTCCAGTGAATAATATTTCGTAAGCACCTGATACTCCTGTGGGAGAAAAGAAACCACTCAAAAGGCACAAAATACGTTAAGACACCAATAATACATGTTTCCCAGCTGTCATGTTTCAAGACAGAATATTTTTATCTGATGATCCTACATCTTAGTGCTTATTCACTTACCGCAGTCGCATGAAGAGGACAAAAGCTGCCAGCAAGGCCCCCAAAGAAATGCAGTGCCCAAGGTAATTGATCACAACAGCAATGTGATAATGCAATTTACTCTTCTTCTGCAAGAGGAAAAGCACAAGAACAGTTTGTGAAATCAAGAGGATATATGGGAAACAGAACAATAATTTTTGGTTCTAAAATATGGTGGAGAAGATAAGATTAACTAATTTTTAGTTCAAAATTGCTGGATCTTTGGTTCAGATCCAAAGAAAGTGAGCAGGCCTAGCTCTGGAACCTCCAGAGTGGAACCAGTAAAGAATTTAGCATTGCTGGTAGAAACAGGGTAGAAAAGATAGATCAAGTGCAAAGAATCAGACTTTTATTGAGCTTCCTCTGACCCTAACACTGATTGCCTGCTAAAGATTCAGATCAGTAGTGTAATGACTTGGCTATTCCAGTGATGATATAAGTCATTTTATAGGCAATCTTTTATTAGCAGCAGCATTAGCCACTGCTCTCTAAGCATTATCTGCTTGCTAACTCGTTCAATGGCAATTAATTCTATAGCATAACCATATATCATGGAAAGAGGGATGTTTATCCTGGATCCTTTCCCAAGCTTTAGTGAAATTGATTAGCAAAAGCTTTAAGATTAACTATGTGCAATCATACTAAAGAAAGAGGATAATGTTTTTCTGAAAGATATGTTGAGAAGTGACAGAGCCACAGACAAGAAGGGAAAACAGCTCAGAATGTAATTCAGAAATGTAGATTGCTGCATGACCATGTTCCATCCTTCTAGAAAGTGGCCTAAGTATACATAGAACCCTCCAAAAATGGAAGGCAAGCCTGGGTGGGGGAGAAAATCTAACAGCAGTCTTTTATCTAAGATACTGCGTTTTTTTAAAGGCACCAGCTATTTTTCTCCACATTAATTGCTACTTCACACAGTGGATGCCAGTCTCGCAACAGGGCAGTTAGCTAATTTAATTACTTAGTCCTCCTCTCCTGCGATTTCTATCCAAACCCCCAGGGACATCTAAATTTAATTGCTGCAGTGGATATATCATGTTTCCAGGAACCTTTGTTAAATTCTAATTAAGTAAAAGCCTTCTGGGATTTTTCAGATAATGGCTACACAATAAAACGCTTTGCATACCTCCTTCACCTTCTGCCCTCATGCAGAACCTGTAAAGCTCAGAAATATTTGCACTTGCCACTAGCTCTTGTTCTAGTGATCATTAAATTCACCAAAAAGCTCTTGGGCCAAACTTCAATGCAAGAAAGATCTGAAATAAAATTAATAGCCACCCTGTGACTGTCCAGCTTTTCCTTAAAAAACATCCGAGATGGTTGTCATGTGAGCATAACCAATTACAAAGTACAAGTTAACCAAATGATACCTGCCATATCCCCAAGATCCTGCTGCCATGATGTTCCCAACTATCTGTCTATACCTTTGTTTTGATATTGGATAAGTGGGTGCATAAAACACTATATTGTAGCTATCCATCACTGTTATGCTTGAGGAAACATAGAGCAACTGGCTCTCAGAAGCATTTTTGGAAATAAGGATAAGGCTGGGAACAATTTTTTTGCTTTGCAGAATACTTGCTCTCTATTTTTAAAATACTGTACGAAGACCCTAAAGGCAAATAAGTTGATAGTCATGATGGAAAATATTTATGAGCACATAAACCAGGCTGACACTGGGGATCCCAGACCTCTATAGATAAATCTGCTATTTCAGTTCTTTGCTACATTCTGTGTTTTAAATCTCAAGTTATTCTCATTCGACATACAAAGAATTCTGCAAATTTTATTACACTTTTATTTAAGAACACAAACTATTAGAATTACAGAATGTAATTGAAAAGGTGTCTCCCTGTTCCCAGTTTAGCACTTTAGTTTCTATACTACACTGACTCTCATATACACTCTACCTATTCCAATAAATAATGTTATCTTTTTTGTTTAATGAAACAGAACATAGGCTTCCTTGACTGAAACTTTTATATACAATTTTATGTCTGTATTTACATATGATATGTACAGGTGAGATATGTATACGCGCACAAATACACACACATATAGTGTTTTACCTTCTTTTTTAGTTTCTCTTTTTCTCTTTAATTAAACAGAAACCATGAATTATTCCAATTTGTTGATTGTTAGATCTGTTTAATTCTGGTTAATTAAATAAACAGAAACCATGAATTATTCCAATTTGTTGACTGTTATGATCTATATACATTCCAAAACTGATTGGGGTGATTATTTGCTGTGAGTAAGTGCAAGGTTTCTCAACTGTTCATAAAAATCGCCTTTTTTCAGACTTCCATATGCAATCAAAAACAATGCAGCTACTTTAAAAGTGGCATTAAAGACCTCCTTTAATGATGTGATTCATTAAAGAAGCAGTTTATTTTATTAATAAAACAATATTATGGATCTGTGCCATTTGCTTGATATAATCTGGTTATCATTTACAATAGTCCCTACCTCCTCGTTGAGGATCTCTTGGCACTGGGAATAATTCACACGAGCTGCCCAGGTCCCATTTGCCAAACATGCTCTATACACATTGTCTGAAAAAGAAAAACACAGTGGCACTTGAGCAGTGCAAATAATGAACAGATAATGAAAGGAAATGTCCTATAAAATGAGATACTCTAACTAGGCAAGCAAAACAATCCCATGTATAATTAGTTGAATAACTGGTCTATTTTTTTGCAGGTTTTGTGCATATATTTTTAATATAATAATAATACAGGACTTTATAAGTTTGGAGAACTAGATCATGTCATTTGTTGTTTTATAAAATAATCATTCACTATTACACATATGAAATATATTGTTGAAATCATAAAAGTTAATCTGGACTTTAAAATTATATGGAAGTGACTTTCTCATAGTGTTTCTTGATAAACAACACCTGGAGAGTTCTCTTATCAAAATAAAGAGCTGAGAAAAGTTGGGGAGGATTTTGTAAAC
>JANHZU010001150.1:130716-148435 GCA_032468055.1 Acrochordus granulatus
TCCAGTCCAGATGCCTGTTTTTTAAACTTTTGTTGCGATGCAATTACCCTGGATGAATGAGAGTCTTCACAGACATAACCTTCCCAATGCAAATGTATTATAAGTCCCATAATTCTTCTCTAGCATGAAAGTCTAACTAAAATATTCATAAATGAGGCCACAGTGCTAATGAAGGAATCCCAGATTTTAAGGACACAACAGTTATACTTAATATGAAATTCTTGTGATATGTAATTCTGATAGAAGTTTTCATCATAATTTAACCTGAAAGGGAGGGGAGATAATATAATGCCTTCTTTTTAGGTGGTAAAACATGCCGGGCTTTGCTGATCTTGAAAATAGCTAAGCAGGGTCAATAAGAGAGATCACCAGAAACAAGCCAGGGCAGTCACCTTGACAGAAAATCAGAAGCCCATCACAGTAGTAATACCCCACCATTTCCATGTTATAATAGTTACTTTTTTCACCCTTACTTATGCATCTCTCTTTCAGCATCAGAAGCTTCTTCTTCAGAATAAATTTGTGGTTTGTTGCATTTTCTGAAGAACTTCATAAACAATAATGGCAGAGAAGGAATGGTTCTGAAAAGCTAAGACCTTTACTTATTGAGCTGTTTTGAGTATGTGGGTGGAGAGTGGGGCAAGCGTGCTGCTGCCATTGTCCTTCTATGAAGGGAGAAAATGAACTCTTATTTTCACCCACAATATAGCTTTATAATAAGAATAGATGCTTATTCATCACAGTTTGATCCAAACTGTCAATCAGAAAGTTAAGTGTGTATAAGCTACAGCCATTCCAGAAAAATCTATTGAAAAGTTGTATAAATATATGAAGCATATAAGTGTGGAAAATAGGAAATGGAAATCAAATGTATGAGGGAGGGACTTCTGGAAGGAGTATATATGTGAGTGAGGAATGAAAAGAACACTTATGTAGAGAGCATAGGGAATGGCCTTGGAAGATGGGAAAAAACGTTGCTATGAAGGCAACAATCAGATAAGAGGGGCCTGCAACTGACCCAAGAAAATAACTTGAAAACATGTCTCAGCCTGGCCCCTCCCTGGTTCACACAAAGATAAAGGAAAGGAGCGGGAAATATTCAGACTCGCAAGATTCTCTTACTATAGCTACAGCTCTTCACGATAAAAGTAGTCTTCATCTACATGGCATTGGTTTTTTCATCTGGTCTACTTTATAGGACCGATAGAGAATGCAATCAATATACAGTGGACATGGTCAGGGCTTGATCTGGCTCAAAGGAAAAGTGCAATAGGCATACCTCTCCCCTAGTCCGCAACAAATTGAGCCCCCAATAACCACATGGGAAGCAGACCATTGTGCCTTGCTAAATTCTGACCAAGCAGTCACTGGAAAGATTGAGATTATTTGTTTGCTGGAATCCATACATCTCCAGTCCAAAAGCAAACAGTAGTGCTAAAGACAGTTTTCAGTGTAAGCAGTAGGGCATGTGTGTCTTTGCAGCCAGTGCGATTTTCCTCCTCCATCAAAAGGTGGGGATCTCTTCTGCTCTGATTGACTGTCCAGTCTAAAGGCTTTGCCTAAATAGGGAAATTAAAGGGGAAAGTCCTCCCAATCTTTGACCTTCCTAAACTGAGCAGCAAGTTGGGTGTCTATTGTGTTTATTTATATTTATATACAACACTCTACTGTACTTTAAACAGACTCTCAAATAGTAGTGAGGGTATTGGGGATGCCGACAGAGTAAACAGTCCACAAATGTATATTTAAGTAATGTTTCAGTTGAATATCAGAACATATAACTCTCAAAATGAGATGCAGGGAGGAAAAATGCTTCAGTGTGTAGGGTTGTTGCATAGTTCAAGCTGAGTTTGCCTTCAGCATTATAGGGCTAAAGGTGGGCATTCTATCATTATTATCCCTTTTCTCTCAACTGATGTCAGTTTGCTGAAGATGCTTTTTAGTTAGTGAACAGTTTTGCTTTGTTTTAAAGTGAGAGTGTTCCTTGTGTATGTGTGTTTTACTCACACATTAAGATACTGGAATTCTTATGTGTACATCTGAACTGACTCATCCCTCCCTCTTGTTTCTCATGCTATTTCTAACTAATTAAAACTCTGTTTTAATTCTATTGAAACTGTCGTTTACTACCAGAATTAAGACTGTAACAAATTTGACCTCTCCTCAGACCCAGAAAGATTACAAAATTGTCCTATGAATGCATCTGCCCACAAGCAATTTCCTTAATCTTTGTTCTTGGAATATTTGGATTCAATGCTGGAGTAGAAGCTGATACATTTATTAAAATAAATATATATTTCTGGCTCCCAACAATTGCAGAAAATCCTGCCCGTAAGTAACACAGTAACATAATAAAGAGTCTGTAATTTTCATGAACTTCTTGTTAAAGCAAAATCATATTATACATGCATCCTTAACTCATCCCTACCCACCTCTACTCTACCTTTACCTAACTCACAATGCTTTTAGATTATTGTGATCCATCCAGTAGTTTTATATTATCAGATCTAATCCATCTAGAATCTTTTGGGTAGGATAAATTATAAAATAAAGCAAATGCATAGGCTTTTTTCTGTTTTTTTTTTTTAAATTCAGGCACACAGAAATGAAAATGCAAACCCCTTCCAGGCAAACACAACACCTGACCAGCCCTCTGCTGTGTTTTGAATCAGCTAGAAAGTTTGCAAAGATTTGCTCTTCCTCCACAGCCCAAAGATTCAGGATTTTCTTAATACTGTTTAGCATAGCTATTTGCAAAAACCTGTATTGAAAAAAGTAGGCACCCAGACTAAAAACAGCTTTGCTCTTTGCTACTAAGAACTCATAGCTCTAGCAAGGTTGCAATCCTTCCTGGCAAGCTGAGAATTGATCAGTCAGAAAGTCATTCTAGTCCACCTGAATGAAAGGCACTGTGGTTCAAATCCATGTTATATAAGCCTTTTTGAAGTGGTTGATCTACAGGAGAGTTGACTGTAATCTTCATCTTTCCCAGACCTGGATTTTTACTGAGGCGCTGGGATTATCTGGATAATATATATGGAAGGAGGATATTATATGCATATATAATATCATTCTGTTGTTTTTATGATTTATTTATTGTTTTTATGATTGTTTTATTTATTGGTTTTATGCTTGTTATAAGCTGCCCAGAGTTGCTTAGGATGGGGGAGCATAAAAATCTTATAAATAGATAAATAAAATTATGGGAATTGTAGCCTGACATTCCTGACACATTAGTATAAAAATACAACCAAACTTATTCCACTTCAAAAGAACTCATTTAAGGCAGGAAAGGAGAGAAGAAATAGCGGTCATCTCCTTTCTTGGTGAGTAATTTGGTATTTGGATGCTTTTGGGAGCCTTACAACTGATAACAAAAGGTTCAGTTGTAAAATTAGAGATTTCTTTACTATTATTTGTACAGTGTTGAGCAAAGGATTAGACATGTGGCATTTTTTCATCTTCATTATTAGTAAGAAGCCTAAAAAAGAGGGTTTTTTTTAAATACTCCAATATTCCAAGAAAATGGAGACTGCATTTCAATGCCTACTAAAGTTTAACCCATAACCTTGTTAAAACAATTGGAAGCTGTTAGATTTTTACTTTAGGATGCACTGGATTCTTATAAGCACTGGATTTTTTAGTCTATTTCATGAAGATATTTTTTAGCTAAACCCATGTTTTAAGTGATACTTAGCTCACAAAAGCTGAGGCCTCAGTGAATTCAATCATTTTAATGAGTGATAGAATTCCATGATTTTTTATTGGCATTCAGCCGTGATCTCCCATCATGAAATCCCACATATGCTGCACACTCTACATAATTTCCCATGCATCTTATCCCAGAATTTCAGAAATAAATATTTTCCAGATTTTTAGTACATACATATGAAGCAGTAGTCTATTCAGAAATAAAGCAGAATCAATTAAAGCTATAGTTGGTTGTACCCAAATTCAGAGCTGCATTATGGTTATCCATTTCATAATTTCTTGGAACAGTGGGGGACCTGAATATAGATTCAGAACTTTACTTGCAGCTTCAGAAACTTCTAAATATCTAGTTATGTATCAGGTATACTTAATCCAGAAGCTTCATGTTACTTACCTGTTAGGGCCTGTTATCAAGGCACGTTACAAATATCCCTATATTATACAAATTTCTGATTTAATCCTCCTGCAAGTGCATACAGTGATACTCTTGTACTCCTATACCAAATCCATTTTTCCTTAACATTTGTTTCAGTCTTTGCTTCAATGTGGCTAAAAAAAGAATCTCTTTCTTCCTGCCTTATGATCCTACTCAATATATCTCCTGGCTTACTTGTGGTATTGTATCGTACTCCAGAGAAATATTCAGGACATGGACGTGCCACCAACTGTCCTGCAAGGCTGCGTGGCCAACATGTCCCAATTAGATCCACTAAAGCATTGCACTGAGGGCCTGCAAGGAATGAAGAAGAGAATAATTAGGAAAAAAAGGTACTGATATCACATAATATATTCTTGTTTAGGCTATTGGGATAGCTTAGCATCATCCTGCAGAAAGAGAGTAAAGAACGCATGATACATATGGTCTAGTATGCATGATTAAAAGCAGATGCTGTTGGTTTCAGCAAATCATATGCCATTCTTCTTTAGAAGCATCTATATCTCTTGTCACAAGATTCTTGTAGAAAACATATGAAGTTAGATTATGATTTACATATGAGTTTTATACTCCTTTCTACATGGAAATGCTCTCTATGGACAAATATTTATAGCTTATAGGGTTTTCTTCTTGATATTAAATTGAGTGCCATACCTGGTGGAAAAGGCCCTTTAGATTAAACTCCTAGTTAAATTGACTGACAATCACACTGTTGCTTTTCTCAATATACTGTATGTGATCTGATTCTCTTGCTAGAGATATTGGAAGCTATTTGCCTGGAAGGCATCTGTCCTGTAGTGCATTTGCAGAATGGAGAAGAGGACTGTTAGTTAAAATCTATGCCAATGTTTCCCAACCTAAATCTATGCCAATATTTCTCAACCTAAAATCTATGCCAGTGTTTCCCAAACCTAAATCTATGTCAATGTTTCCCAACTAATTCTCCTGTCTGGGGAATTCTGGGAATTGAAGTCCACAACTCTTAAATTGGCCAACATTGAGAAGCACTGATCCAGGTCATTTTTGTTCAATTGCAACCTTTGATTTATTTTCTTGGTTTTCCTATATAATTTGTTTACCTCACACATTTCCTCCTAGCTTAATTTAACATTGGAAGCCATATAGTTTGCCAGGCCCTTTAATTTAATAATATTGCTTCAAGGTTCTTTCTTTCTCTCTGAAACATTAATTAACTTAAGGGGAATTAAATGAGTCATTTTAAAAGACTTTTTAAGTCTTTTTAATCCCCGCAGAAGACATGAAACCAGGATGAAATCAGAAGATTTTTTCTCCAGCATAGCTTAGAACTGTCATGAACATAAACACACTTGCATGTACACAGACATAGTTATGCATAATTAGAAAAAAATGTACTTCTCAACTTCACCACTCATGGAACCATCCATAGTGCCAAGTGAAATACTACTATTACTACTACTACTAATAATAACACCACTAAACAAGATTTCTCTATTCCTGGATCTTGAAAAGTATTCAATAGGGGGATAAAAATGCCAAATGCAGTGTAAACAACTGACTGACTGCAATGAACCATAATACAAAACTGGTGGGATGACAAAATAGGCAATCAAAAACAAAGAGCTAAAGTGCTGTGGGACTTTAGAATTCAAACAGACAAGCACCTGCCATATAACACACCCCAGGTTTAACAATTGTTGTTAAGGAAGACAAAAAAAAACTGGATAGTGGATGTGGCTACACCTGGAAACAGCAGAACAGAAGAGAAAGGAAAAAAAATCACAAAATACAAAGATCTGCAAGTAGAAATAGAACAACTGCGGAAAAAAAAGAAAACAAAGATAGAACCCATAGTAATAGGCACCTTGAGTGTAATCCCAAAACAACTGGCACACCGCTTGAATACACTGACAAAATCACCATCAGTCAGTTGCAAAAGCAGCTTTCCTTGGAACAGTTTTACTTTTAACACCATCAAGCAATAACACCCGCCTATCCTAAATCATTAGGAAGGACTTAATTTAGATGACCAAATCCAGTCTAAACATCTGGCTGACTGTGTGACAAACCAAAATAATCTGAGGAACCATCTCACTCCAATGGGAATGGCCTGCCACATCAGAGCTGGCAGAAGAAACAAGCTGTGCATCCTATTAGTCAAGGAGTTCCAGTTGATAGGGTCCAAGAAAAAAGCCTTTTCTTCCATGGCTCCTGTCCTATAGGAGATCATGCCTACCAAGGCAAGGTTGGCACTCATCCTTTCAGCCTTCCAAAAGGACCTGAAGCCAGCTGGCTTGGGACCCCAATGGGGAAACATCATTGTGGAGGTGACTGGCAGATTAAGTCAATTGTACCTCCCCCACAAATGCATCCTGCTCTCCTCTCCCCATCTGATTAATTTTAAATTATTTTAATTTTATTATTTATTTTTAACATTTTAGTAATTATAAGCTGCTGAGAATCACATATAAATTTGAGAAATAAAACATAATAATATAATAAATATAATATCAGGCCACAGCTATCAAACATCAAAAGCACTTTATCTTTGTTAATATCCCATCTTCTTTACATGGATGACTTGAAGTTGTATGGAAAAAAAATCTGAAATATATGCTCAATGCTATCCATATATACAGCCAGGAATATACAGCTAGGATATTGCAGTGGAGTTTGGACTAGACAAATGTGCCATCCTCACTATCAAAAGGGGGAAAATGGTGAAAATTGAAGGAATCAAGATGCTCTATGGAAATAATATCAAGATGAAGATGACCACTGAAAATATCTTGGCATTCTTCAAGCTGACAACGTCATACAACAAGAACAGTGAAGTCAAGAAGAAGGTCAGAAGTTCATACATCATGAGAATGAAGAAGATCTTAAAAGCTAAACTCATTGGAGGAAATACTATCAAGGCAATCAACACCTGGGTAATTCCAGTTATTAGATACACAGTGGAACGGTGGATTGGACTCAAGCAGAACTAAAGACCCTTGATAAGAAGACCAGAAAAATAATGACAATGGACCATGCCGTTCATCCATGCAGTGATGTTGACAGACTCTACCAACCAAGAAAAATAGGTGGCTATGGAATGTTGCAAGTATACCAGACAGTTGAAGCATTGGAAGAAATCTGAATGGCAGTGAAGAAGATGCACTAAAGCAAGTATACAAGGAACAGTTACTGAGTACTAGAAAGATGAAACTGGCATGCAAGAAAGCCCAAATGAAGAACAGAAAAGAGACTTGGCAAGGCAAAGCATTACATGGCCAGTACATTTTAAAAAAATAGAAGACAAAGCAGACAATAACATGACCTGGCAATGGCTAAGAGCAGGAAAATTGAAGAAAGAGACAGAAGAGCAAATTCTGGCTGCACAAGACCAAGTGTTACGAACAAATGCATACAAGGCTAGAACTGAGAAGACAACAACAGACAGCAAATACTACCTCCACAAAGAAGCCAAAGAAACAGTGGACCACTTAACGGCTGCAAGATCACAAAGACTAACTATAAACAATGGCATGGAAGATTTGCAAGAAATAACATTTACCTGCAAGCAAGAACTGGTGGATCATAAAACTGAGAAAGTAGTAGAAAATGAAATAGCTAAATTACTCTGAGATTTCAGAATTCAAAAGACAGGCATCTCCCACATAACACTCCAGACTTAACAATAGTCAATAGAAAGACAAAAAAATCTGGATAGTGGATGTGGCAATACCTGAGGATAGCAGAATAGAAGAGAAAGAACAGGAGAATATCACAAAATAAAAGACCTGTAAATAGAAATACAACTATGGCAAAAGAAAAGAAAGGTAATACCAATAGTAATAGATACCTTGGGTGCAATCAATCTCATCACTTGAACATCATCGGCACTGACAAATTTGCAATCAGTCAATTGCAAAAGGCAACATTACTCAGAACAGCTTACCTCCTGTGACAATATCTTTAACAACATCAAAAAACAGTATCTGCCTAACTCAGGTTTCTGGGAAGAACTCGATAGGTGGACAAATATGCCAAATCCAGTCTAAATATCTGGCTGACTAAGCAAAGAAAATATAATCAAATATATAGTATAATAATTTTCTCTCTTTGTTTTTCTCAAATTATCCTTTGCATGTTTTGTCACCCTGGTTTTCCTCAATGACATAAGAAACATAATTCAAAATTGGAATCAGGAATATTGCTGTACGTTCCTGTTTCTAGCAGTAGCCAGAACAGAGAATAAATAATTTTTGAGCTAAAACAATTTAGAGAAGCAGATTTTGAGAATCAAATTGCCTTGTTGCCTCAGATTAGGAGAAAATGGATGTTGCAATTGACAAAACAGGATACAAAATATAGGCTTTGATGGGTTATTAATATAGCTTGAACAATAAGACATTTGTTGAAATACAAATTTCAAAAGAAGAAAATATTTGTAGTTCAGTGTTTATCTGTAAATCCTTGATGCTCCCTGAGCTTGGTTGTTTGCCTGTAAATTATTCATTACCTAAACTAGGAGACATCATCAGTGCTAGCGAGTGTGGGGTTTGCTTCCTGCATCATGCTGGTAGGGCAAGCTACTATATATAAACAGAGAGCAAACCTCACTTACATTAACATTGGTGATGTTACCTAGGTCAGACAATTAATTCTCTACAAGCAAACAACCAGGTTCAGAAAACACCAAAGACACCACAAACAAACTGACAGGAGTTCAGTAGATCTAAATTCTGTTGATATTTATTTGAGATCCAATTGGAGTAAGACACACCTACTTCAAGAAAGCCTGAAGTAAAATCCTCTGTGTTGCATATCAAACATATTAAGAGTAATGGCACCTATCTGTCTAGACTATCACAAAAACCCAAGGCTGGTCCAAGTCATTTTGTGAGTTTTAAAAACCATTTGGCTATGATATACTTTATCTCAGACATTAAGTTGAGAGCTCAGGCTGGCCAGGTAGATGGATGTTTTATCCCATCCCTTTCTGTCCATATTTCATCTTTCAGAATCTGGTAGTAGAGGACACCCATCCCAAAAAGAAGAAGAAATTCTGATCTGTAGTTTCATCACCACAGTTCCCTGTTTTCCCAAGGAGTGAAATGGCCAGCAAGTGCTATACAATGTTGTATTCTGACCAGAAAGAATTGTCAAAACATTGTCAACATTCTTACTGCCAATATATTTAGAAATATTAACTGCCACTCTACAAAAAGTGTGAATTATGTCAGCATTCAATGGGAGGAAATCTAAAAAATCTTTATTAGGCAAACAGTGGCTTTAAAAGTTTGTAAAACTGAAGTTAGATTCCATTACCATCTTCATCCTGAAGTCAGAAGCCAGTCTCTGAACTCAGAGTGAGGAAGCTGAGAATCAAGTAGGATCAAAGCAGGGCCAAGTCGATATATAATACAGTGATACCTTACAAGATGAATAACTCAAAAGACGAGTAACTCACAAGATGAGGAAAAAAATTAATAAAATTTATTCTGCTAGATGAGCCGTGACTTACAAGACGAGAAAACTTTGCGTGATACCTTGTACATCATCAGTCAGCCTGCTCTGTATTTCCCGTTCAGGAAATGCAAAAGGAAACCTCGTTTCACTTTAAGAGCATTTCATGCTTAGAGCATTCTTCCGGAATGGATTAGTCTCGTCTTGTGAGGTACCACTGTATATTAATACATAATCTGCCAATATTTTTAAGTTTCATCTAACTAACTTATAGCTCTCAAGAGATGAACCAGTCTTGGATAAAAATTGCCTTTGACTTACTCCATGAAAAATAGATGAGAACCATATTTGATTTATTTGGAATAGCTTATTGCCTATAATCCCTCGTAAAACATCACTCAACCCACTAGATGAACAAATACAAATAAATTTATTTTTGAATAATGCAATGGTCAACCAAATATGTACATACACAGACACAAATTCAAAATTCAATCCATACTTTATATATATTTCTATTTCTATGTATACTTAACCAACTCAGTTGTGATGCTCCTTGATTTTGGGAAATAAAATATTTTTATAGATACATTATTTATAAGGGTGGAAAAAGAAGGGAAAGCATAACTATTATGTGATAACCAGTATCCTTTTTCACTGTAATTTTACTATAATTTCTTCTTTCTCAGAGAGGTGGAAATTCTAGTTTCTGCTGTTCCTGGTTTGCTTAGAAATGATCCCAGGTGCAGTTCTTTGCATTTCCAGTTAAAAAAAGCTGATAGCAAGTGTTGGGAAAAATCTCTGGCTGTGTCTTTGCCAATCAAAAGCTATAGCAGAGTAAGTAGACAAACTGCCTGAGACTTTTATTTATTCTCAATAAAACATTGTTGATGGAAAGGAAGGAAAGGAGGCAGGGAGGATGGGGAGATGCAGAGAGGAAAGGACAGCAAAAAACATTGGACAATCAGAAGTAGACAATAACAATGAACCTTGTAAAATGTATGAACGAAGAAGCATAATTATATATTAGGCATCATCTGCAAATACTCTCCATATGCAGATGTCCTTTAAATGGTAATGTGCCATTGTAATATGCCCTATCAGTCCACATAAATCATACATGGTTCATATAGATGACAGAAAAAAGCCCAGATTGTCACACACCTTGTGGATGAATGACACAGACAGACTGCAGGTTGTGACATCTACGTGTCTGGCTTGTCAATTTTTTAAAAAAATTGAAATTGGGACTTTCTGCATATCAATACATATGCATAACTTTTGAGTTATGGTCTTTCCTTTACTGTACAAAGGGGATTGATTTTGTAAGAGAAAAATAAATTATTTTTTCTAGATTACCAGTTCTATGCTTCTCTGTTAACTTAAGGATGCAAAAAGAGCATTCTGCAGACTGAGAAAAAACAAAATACATTTTTTTCTGTACACACACATACACAACATTTACAAAAATGCCCTTGTGATGTGACTCTTCACAGTTTGGGGAAGGCAGCTAACCGGATAACTAGGCAGAGCAAAGCAGCTGTCCTAAATAACTGTTTTTGATTGCATAGGCAACTTAAGGTAGCAAGTGATTGATGCCTTATCATCATGCTTTTTCTGGCCATGTTTATATGAAATATTGAATCATAGACTAGTCAACTGCATTTTAGACAACTAGTTATTTGCCTTCTATCTATCACCACTCAGAGGACACAATAGAACTTAATTATGCCTTAGCTGGTCTGTTTCCCAGTTTTCTTCTTGCAGTATCTTGAAGAAATTTCTTTTTTTATTTGCAGTAGCTATCTCAGCAGGTATGTATCAAATGGCTGTCAAACAGTGCATCACTGAAACAGCCTTTAAGATATAATGGTAAGAAACCCAAGAAGCCAGTGGTACTACAAACTTGGGAAAAAATAAATAACAGAAAAAGCACAGCCATCCATCTTGGCTGGCACTCAAGGGCACATGGTAGCTATAAAAACAAAAGAATAAGGCAGAAAAATAAATGTGACAGACATAGTTCAGGCCTTGCTAAAAAGGAAGCAAGTATTTCATCATATATTTATTGGTCAAGGGCCTCAAAGCTCCAAGAACCTCTTGGGAAGCCAGATCCTTAATTCTAAGTGTTGGGAAGTGAGGCAGTCTCTTCTAGGTATTATCAGAAAGAACTGGCAAGATGGCAGCATTTAGGCAATGATTGATGTTTCAAAAAATTAGTATATTTAGACCACATTAGAACTTGAATGGGCTGGAAAATCCCAAGGCTATAGTCCAACCTGAGGAAGACTCAAAAGGTGGTAGTGACTATACCATTCATCCGAGAAAACTGCATGGGCAGGCCCCTCCAAATCATCCTTGTTTGAACTCAACCGCTTTAATAGAGAAATTCTGCCTATATGTGGGGCAAATAACAAATCCACCAAGGTAAGAATCTTCTCTCACCCAAGGAAAAGTCTTTGTAAACAAGAGTGCAGCCTGCAAGGTTACTGATAACACCCAAGCCAAAAGATTACAGAGAATAGTGGTGCAGTTATAATAATGGTCTTATGCTTATTCCCTTTAAGTAGTAACTTGGATTCAATGAGAATAATTAAACATATTATAATCTTATCTTCCTTATTGAATTTACATAATTTTGAACATAAGACATCCTCTAGAAATTTGCTTAAGCTAGGCCTCAGTTCCAGAAACTGATTGAATTATATATCCAAAATTGTTGATTCTACCCTATTTGATAAGGCTGTCTTTTAGGAAATGTAATTTATATTTGGAAGAGACAGACGGATTTTTCAAAATCAGAGTTTTCTGTTAGCCTCTGGATAACCATATCTTAAGTCAACAAGTTCATCATGACTTCAGTGGGATTTATCCTTGGCTAGATTTCAGCCCAAACATTTTGAGAAATATGAGTGGTCATTAATACATATACATGTACTGTATTACTGTACCATTTTGCTATAATACAGTAAAGAAAATACCTACAATGTAAATGGGTATCTTAAAAAAGAAGCTTCTCATGCAGACTACGGGTTATTTTCTTGCTGAATGAGTGATTATGTGCTATCATATCACTGTCAATTCTTAGTAACCACATAGATAATTTTTCTCTATGATGATCTGTCCCTAATTTGGTCTTTTAGATCTTCTAACAGTGTATCCATTGCCACTGTAACTGAATCCATCCACCTTGCTGCTGTTATCTATTGGTTGAGTGTTTCATGCCAATAAAAAGTGTCAATTGATCAAATTGATTAAATTTCATACATGTGCTCTATTTTATAGTGTCAGTATTTTGGATAATTCATATATTCACAGATGAAACTAGAAACAAATACATGCTCACATGCATTTATATCCATTTTTCCACTTTAAGAATGAGAGACCTGCTTAATCAATGCTGAAGGCATTATTATAGTCTACTGTAAACTGTATTAATTCACTTACAATCTTTAGTTTGACTTGCATGGATTTGACAATTAAAAGAGCCCTTGTTCCTTTGGCTAAGGAGCAGTCCACCTCTAATAGCTCATCAGTTGTCCAAGATCCTTTCTTACTTTAGCATGTCAAAGAGCAGACACAGGATATATCAATTAATCCTTTTGAGCTTATATTTCCACAGCCCAGGGACAAAGAGAAACTGTACATTTTGGGGAGATGAGGAACACAAAGGGAGAGAAAGAATCTATGGCAGAAAAATGGTTGCTGCATAAATATCCAAACAAGATGCAAATTGAAGAGGGATTTTTACAGTTCTTCTTTCTCTCAGTTAGGCATTTATTTATTTCCTCTTTCATTGATGTTAACCTGAGGGAAAATGCGTGCACCTGCTTCTGGGATGACATCCTTTTTGGCTCATATCCAGGAAACAAAAGTACAAAGGCCAGGTAGAAGCTTCTGTGATATGAGTAGAGTTAGGGGCCACCAATATTTATACAGTTCTGCCTGCAACCTGCTAGCTTCAGGGAGCCTGTGATCTATCAGCATCTTGTCAACATATACTTGGCCTTTTAATCTGAGGGAACTGAGAAGTAGAATAGGCTTGGAAAGAATATAACTCCACAAGTATAAGGAAGGGCCAGCCTTGTTGGCAAAGAGTCCGCATAAGAATTTAAGCAGGTGGGCAGGTTTAGCAGCAGCAGCTGGCCAAGGCAATTAACCCTTCTCCATTTGTAAATGGGAATAGCTTTCCAAATTAAACACTTGATTAGAGAAATACATTATACTTTAGATGAGCAACTAATAAATATGCATAATAGTAGTATACATCAATATTAGGAAAAGCAAGAAATGCATTATGATGCATGGACACAAAAAGGCAGTTCATACCATATGTAAGCCCTTTCTTGAATGAAGGCAAGATTAGGGCCAAAAGAGATCTAGGATTATTTTTTGTATTGTCACATGCAAGATCCATTGTCTGCTGGATACTGAGCGTTGCTAAGTGCATTGAGCTCTTGGCACTCAGGATTTAGGGTTCAGTTTTGAGGGCAAAGGAAATGACACGAAGAAGCAAAAAGAAATGGAACAGTTGGCAATGAGTTCTTCAAGACAATGATAGTAGTGATTTACTCCTAGAGTTATAGGTTCTGGGCTATTAAAGTGAAGCAGAATCTTGGAGAGAAGGAGCACTATGTAGAATTGATTCCATAGGATGGATTTTTTTGTTTGGGGAATGAGTAGCTACATTTTTAAATAAAGGTGGTATCTTTGGGGGATGGGCAATTTAATCAATAGAGAAGGACTCTGCTGAACTTGTGACAAGTTTGCCAAATTCAAGAACTGCTTGTCTAATTAAAAAGGTATACAGATATTATGAATCATCTATCTTGTGAGGTACAGGATCAGCACCTGTGATAGGAAGAATGTAATCCTGAATCTTAAAAAGCCAAACTGAGTTTCCTAAGTGAAAGTTTAAAGGCTAAGACTACTAAGTCATTGGAAAGTTACATTTTTTTAAGTGAGAGCCATCTACATAGGCATAGTTGGGAGATATTGATGCATTGAGATGGGAGATATTGAGGCATGAGAAAGGATTTAGTGGTGGTCGATAGCTCTGAGTGTTTTAAAAACTTTTGGAGGAACAGAATTTTTAGCACATTATCTCCAAGATCTGAGGAAGAATGCCTTTAAATGACAAATCCATTTATGGGTATGTAAAGTGGTATGTGAAGGGGATTGTGCTACTTCCCTTAAGTACTACTTACAGTCTTCCCAGATGCTTCTGATGGAAGTCCATAAAAAACAAAATGCTGACTGGACAACCTACCTCCAACATTTTTATAATTAAGTGGAACTCAGATTTAATCACACACAGAATAAATCAACAACAATTTGAGGTATGCTTATTTCACAAGGTTTATTCTAAGTTTGACTAAATCTGAATCCAACCAGATTTCCTTCAGTGTAAAAAAAACTGTCAGGAAGAAGAGTGACCGACTGGCAGATGAAGAAGAAGTGACTTAGCTAGTTTCAGATAAATCCCTGCCAAACCTAAAGAGCTAAAGCTTTCTCTGCTAAAGCTTCTGTTCAAGTAGCAAAATTTTTTTCAATGGCAATTGACTCATCATTTTTTCCTACCCAGAGATATTTACTAAAACCCTCACCTTGAAATGCAATTTACTGGGATTAGTTAAAAAAGCCTTGCCAAAAAACCCTGTTTTTCAAAGCTTGTTTAAGATTTCCCTGGTTGATGTTCTGATGGTTGCTCTGGTGTCACAATAAATGAGTATGGCAAGGATATTCAGTTGACAGATGTCTACTGTAATGATTATACTGTATATAATGATTGTAATGTAATGATTCTACTGTAAAGATCTCACAAAACCTTCTCAACTGCCATCTGGACAGCCAATTTATTCTTTATAGTCTCTTTTTTATAGGCCATCACTACAATTTTTCTTCAAGATGGGACAGAATTTATGCAGAAGATCAACCAAACTTGGAGCCTTCATGGCCAACTTCAATCTGGAAAGTGTTTTCAACCAAATTTGCCAGTCTTGATAGCATTCCATTTTCAGCTAGAATCATGAACTTAGATGTTACTACTAGAAGCAAACCTGCTGGAAGAAATAGAATATGGTTTCACAATCAATTTCTGTTCAATATTTTTGGTCCTGCAGAATGAAAAAAAAATAATGGTTTTTCTAGATTAATTTCTAAGACTTCCTTGCCTTAGTAATAAAGTTTTGCTTTTATTTTCCAGGAAAACAGACAGCAGGGGCCTTTATACAAGGTTTTTTTTGTCATTACAAATTAACATGATTGACTTCAGAATTGTATTTCTTCTTAAGGTGGCTCATGATTCCAGCCAAAATAACAATTGAAGCAGTTCCATTCTGATAGTTGCCAGAACACAGTAGATAAAAGATTGGCAAACTACACAGCATAACCATTGGCACTTGTTATTAATCATACTCTTTCAAGGGTATGCAACAGAGTTTGTTGTATGGTTTTATTGCTTAGGTCTCATTGCCTAAGGAAGAATGCTCTTATGTTGCAAGCAATTGATACTAACAATCAAATCAGCACTATCTGTTGAAAAACATTCCAATTCCTATATAATATTATTCATTGTCCATAGGAAGAATGGGGATAGAAGGGCAATAGGAGTGAACCTGAACAGAGTAAACTGCTATATAATGTATCACAAGCTCTGCATCAAAACTTCTTGCTTTGTCTTGGAGTGCCTTCATCTGAGATATAATATTTGGATGTTCAGGTGGTCTATGTTCATATTTTTATTCCCTTCAATTCAATGATATCAATTTTTTTTGGCAAGATTTTTCAGAAATGGTTTGCCATTGCCTCCATCTTATGGCCAAGAGAGAGTAACTGGCCTAAAGTTATACAACTGGCTTTGTGCCCAAGGCAGGAGTAGAACTTACGATCTCCCACTTTCCAGCATGATATCTTAACAACCTCACCAAACTGGCTCTTCAACTTCACATATTACATTATTTCACAAACAATACCTACAGTTCAAATATGAGGAAGTGCAACACAAGTGCAACACAAGTGTCTTAATATATTTAAAGACTGAGGCTATATCTATCTATACCTGGTAAATGTATGATTTTTTGTCAAGTCTGACAGTTTGATTACTCATTCCTATTTCCATTATTGTATGGAGAAAGTAGTCACCTACGGATGAAGGTTAAATAGTAACTATACACATTCTGATAACTTGCTGTTGACCAAGTTGCCTATACCTTGCTCCAATATCACAGCAATGTAGTGACCCAGATGGACCAGGTAGCCTAATATGGAGGAGATAAATTACCATAAACAGTGGTCCTTCTACCACTACCAGCCCAAGACATGATATTTTCACTGGAGTATGTGGAGCAGCTGCAACAATTGACACTAAATATCTATCTCTTCCTTTGACAATGAAGATAGGAATCCAAGCAAATTTACTTCCTTCTTTTTTCAGTATGAATTATACCTCTCCCTGGAACCAGATGACTTACCTATTGACTGAATTGTTATAGAATTTATAATTAAATATTTAGTTATAAATAATTATAATTAAAGCAGGTGATTTACTGCATAGCTTGGATATGAAACTTGACATTTTACTAACCAGTTCTTCTCTAATCCAGGGGAGAAGGTACAAGAAAAATACTTCCAAATGAAGCTATTCATTTTTCCAGTAAATATGGAGAAAAGCCATTACTTACCCTTGTGTAGGTTTCCAGAGTTCAGAAAAAAGGTTATATGTGTCTGCTAAATTAGGAATTAAGATAACATGATTCTATTTATGTATAGAGACATGGTCCCTTGGATTATGTCTCCTTCATGTCAGCTTTAATGTATGTTTCTTTGTTATTTATTTACTGTATATTAAGATTTTCCCCCATAAAAGACAGATCAAAAAAAGAAAAGAGAAAGAGAAAGAAGCAAGAAATGAAAAAGAAAAAATGTCAGTGTATGCTTTCTCATTAGGCAGTCCGAGCTACAGATTTAGCTACAGAGCATTCAAGAGGAAGAGGAATACAGTGGTGCCTCACAAGACAAGATTAATCTGTTCCGGAAGAACACTCTTAGTGTGAAATGGTCATAAAGAGAAACGCAGTTTCCCATAGGAAACAATGGAAAGTCAGATAATCCATTCCACGCCCCCAAAAATATTCACCA
>JANHZU010001150.1:180669-194136 GCA_032468055.1 Acrochordus granulatus
TTTACTAGTAAGCTGGCTCAAAAAACATAAAATTAATGCTGTCATTAGTAAAAAAAAATGGAAATGCCCTTCCAAGAGGAAGAAGGCTTTCTCAAAGCCATGAAAAAGGTTGATTTCAGAAGCAAGACATTACATCTTTGATGGCAAGGTGGATGTCATGTTTGTCTCTTATTTCTTGTAAGCAAGCTGCAAACATGTAGATGCCACCAGGAAAAATATAGCAGAGATAAATTACTTGTTTTGTCCAGTTACTCGTTCCCACTCTCTGTTTCTATCACAGAAGTGGTCAGCATTTCTTCTAAGCTGCACTTGCTACTTGCGTCAAAGGAAGCTGAAAAAGGGAAATGCAAGATTGGACTGCTACTTCATGCCTCTCCAACAATGAGCTGGATCAAATGCTTGTCAAAAAGACTGTGAGCCCCAAACCTTGAAAATGGAAAGGCTCCTTTGCATAGGCTATAAGGACAAAATAAAGCCAATGAAACAAAACTTTGCTTTCTCATTCTGGCCACTTCTGTCCTGTTCCAAAAGGGCATTTGAATGAGAGGTTCCAATATTCTGATGGAGCATCAGTATGATGACTGCAAGGTCCGAGTGAATTCTTTTAGTGATACAGACCTTGGCAGTTACTCCTGGAACCTGATGCTGGGCCTGAGTCTATTTTTCTCCTGTTATCTATCCCAATCAGGATGCCAGCCTTTGTTTTCCTCTTCTGGAAATCTCTCTCCCTCAAGGCTCAAATTAAATTAGACTTCACAGCAGCAGCAAGTGCAGCACAAGTTTGTCCCATTTATACAAAAATGGGATACTTGGGTGAGAGGAGTTAAGGTCTCCTTTACTGGGAAAATTCTTAGATGCAACCCTAGAGAGATGTGTTGATCACAGCAGCTTGTGTGACTAAATTAGAAATGAGTCTTTTTCAACCCAACATATTCCACCCAGGAAAGATGGCTTTTGTTACAAGGTGATTTCCATGCAGCAATCTCAAAGACATCTCATTTTTTTAAGTTTAAAAATATCATCTGTCAGAACAGATTCTGCTGTGATAGTAAAGAACAGAATTGCCTGCTACTTATTAATCTAGGCTAAAAAAAACCAGGAACCCTTTGGAAAAGTTTCTCTCAGAGACTTGAGCAAAATAATGTTAAGAGGAATTGCATTTAAACAAAATATAAGCAACACCGTATGTTGAAGAGAAATTGGATTTTTACAGAAAAAAAATTTGCATTCTTTCATCTTCAATGCATCACTAAAAGGGTCAAAAAACCAATCCACCTCCTGACAAAAAGCACAACAGTGCTTCTTTGGGTAATTTAGTTCAGTATTTCTCAATCTTAGCAACTTAAGATGTGTGAACTTAAACTTCCAGAATTCCCCCAGCCAACTTCTAGGAATTGAAATCTACATATCTTAAAGTTGCCAAAGGTGAGAACACTAATTTATTTAACCAGCGACCAGCTAATACCATTTTGTTAACTATCTCTTAAACAAACTGGATTGTGTTAGCATTAACTATGTTATGAGAATCATTCAATACAACTGAAAAGGAAGTAAGGGAGTAAGCAAATATTCATGTGTTGCATGTGTATATAGGAATGGAAGTTGGTATTTATGACAGGGTGTGATAAACTACATACCCACTGGCTGAGCTTTATAATCTCAATTTAATTCACATTTTGCAATTCCAGAGAATGGGATTTCAATCACATCTTTCTCCTAAGACAACTTGAGTAAGGTGAAACCCCAGAAGGTGAAGAAGGTTTAAACACTTTCTTCACCGAAACACCTAAGGTGTTTAAGGAACAAGGGAAACCAGGAGATGTTAATAACCAGAGGACCATCCTGTGAATGTTCAACTTCTAGAAGCTGAAGCACTATTAGAATACTATCTGATTCCATTCCCAATTTGGAATAGGACAAGAATTCTCTAATATGAAGCTCTGTTGTATTACAGTGTTCATAATCCCCATTAACATTGGGCATATTAGTAGGGATGATGGATGTCGTGATCTCATGCCTCTGGAAGGCATCATTTCAAAAAAAGTTGTTTCTAAATTGGTAATATTAATATCAACTACAGCTGTACAAAATCTCCAACCAAAGCGCTTTACAACACACAAAGAAGCAAATAAAGCATTGAAAGACATGTCCTGTCATCAGATCTATGTGTATGTACAGCCATTTCTCATCACTAGCAAAGACAGCCAGGAGTAGTTTCCAAAGCAGCCACATGAATCTTGCAAATTGCAACATGGCAATGTTAACAATTTGAAAAGAGGTTATTTCTTTAACTTCTACATCACCTTCTTGGTAAAATTACCAACAAGCAAGGAATTACCCACTTACACTGGACAATGAACTTGTAGATGATGCCACCATCATTTCGATTTTCCAAGTGAGTAGAGGATGATCTCTTTAAATTCTTCCATTTTATTCCAGAGATTGAATAAGCTGACCAACTTCAAAGAAACTAAATGTATGGTATTCTCTATGAAAATTGATAATAGCAGCATGAAACAAACCAGGTTATTTAAAAATCTAGGAATCCTGTTGCTAGCGTTGGTGCCTTGGACTAAATAAATGAGATCACTATCCCTGCAAGTTCAACATACAAGTAGCTTTCTTTTATTTGTCACTTCCAGTGGTAACACGCATGTCAGGACTGCAGTCAGTTCCTCAGAGATAAAATAGAGGGCTCTTTATTCTAGAGCATATAGATCTGCAGCTATCGGAACATGGCCCCTTTAAAAGTAGTTTAGTCAGCATGCTAAGGACTCTAATTTGTGGGTCAATGTACAGCTAAGGCTTAGAAAGAGAAATGTATTAAACTTACTAGAAACTTGAAGCCAGTTTTGTCATCTAAAATTTTTAAAGTAGTCTTCTTTGAAAATCCTTTAGTAGCATTGACACTGTGAGATTACTAATCCGTCATGCCTAGCTGGATTTTCAGTGCAGTTTCCACTGGTCTCACATGGCTATGATAAAGTTATTTTGGAAGTAAAACAGCAGATTGTCAACTCAGGTTTACAAAAGAATCTTAGCTTTATTTCAAAAAGCTATACCACAACATTTAATTATTCTGGAAGAAAGATTCTAAGGCATGCTGATACAAGGCTATCTACAGTGTGTTTATTTCCCTTGAAGGAAACTGAATCAATAAAAAATGTTTCATTGCTGCCCCTTTTTATTCAAATTGGCATAAAAACTTAACATTCAGTCACAGCAAAACAGATGCCAGTCTTTTTTCCTCCTTTTCATAAACCTTTCTTAGATGACCTTCAAAGAATGATCAAATTTTGCTTCATCATGTTCATCATATTCATCAAAAGATAGTTCAGTTTTTTCCTATTTAGAATCTTACAGTCTCTCTGGGGAGAATTTTAAAATTCTTGTCCTCGGATTTTACAGTGTCAGTAACAGTCTGTAATAGCTAGGACATTTATATTCATTGATTCATTTATACCTATTTTACTAGAGTAACCATTATAGTTACTACTGAATGAAAATGTAAGTATTTATCCCTTTTGTTTTAGTAATTGATGAAGGAACATGATAGTTTAATAGTTTTAATAATATTAAATTATATTATTTATAATATAATTAATATATCATATAATATAATAATTTAGCATGTGCATTTTAGATGATTAAACATTTTTAATGATCTATTATATCATATTGGCCATTTCTTTTTATCCCAAGATCAGCTTCTAAGATCCCTTAGGAAATTTGCATATACTGGATATGTAGTTTTTTCTTAAGAGAAACATACTAAATTATGCTTTTGTGACTGACAATATAGCAAATTCTTAACAGTCTCTGGGCAATCAGTCTTTTTTACTTTGCTGGAAAGAAGATTGTGGGTCATACTTTGGAAATCCATTCACAAGAGTGGTTTCAGAGAACAGTGTCATTCTGCAGGTGGGATGGAAATGTGACTGGGTGAATTGGGATATGGACAATATTCTTTTTTAGTTGTGTCAAGAAAAACTTGAATAGTCATTCTGCTATATTAAGGCTTGCAGTTGAATGACAAGGAAACTTCCTCCAAATTAGGCAAAGTAGGTCTCCTTCTAAATCCTTTCCCAAATAGATCATTTGCATTCAGTTTCCACTGAGATTAGTTAGACTTCGGGTCAGCAGTTTAGGAAGGCAGACAGATCTAACCCTTTGGGCAAAACTTACTCATACATTCACTTTTTCCAGTGGGATTTCCACAAAGAATTTCTCCAATGAAATATGTCCAGTGTTGATGTTGAGAGGTGTGCAGAGGACTGTCCCTCAGATTTTGTCTTCTGCCTTATTTGTGCTAATCCCATATCACAGAAATAAGAAAAGTGCAGCTCAAGGATGTCATTTAAAATCTATAGCTTTCTCTCTGCATCAGCTCAGGTTCATAGAATTTGGCAATGAAAAGAGATGATACATCTGTCCTTCACTCTGTTTCCTATCTCCAGTTAACCTTAAGGAGAACAGCGGTGTCTGTGTATGAATGAATCAATATTGCACTAAAGACGTTGGTAATGAATCCAGTCACTGGATCTAAACAAGCTATTCCGATAACTCCAGCTTCTTCATTGCCCCCTATGAGAAAAATATTGACCTCCTTTCCAAGAGGTGTAACAATTTCTGAAATAATGCATATAACATGTTCTAACATTGAAAAATGCTATGTAGCAATATGCACTGCTGCAATTTTATAACAAAATCCCTATTGCAACCCACTGTTTGCTCCTTTTTCACAACCTAAGGTCAGCTTTTAAAGCTGTTTAATCCCATCTCACCCTCAGAAAGTAAAGATAAGTGAGATGGAGGCTATGACAGATCAGTGAATTTATGTTAATTTCTGGTGTACCATGCAATGCTCAGCTTTTTGTTATCATTATCATTATCATCATCATCATCATCTTAATAATATAGACAAGTTAAGCTGGTATACTGACAGATCACCAGAATTTTATTTTTTCTTTCAAATGATCACATCATTCCATCTTGGGCATATCTGGCTGCTTTCTTTGCCAAGTGACTTTCAAGGGCTGCTGTGGTCACCCTTGTGCAACCTTTTAAGCATGGAATGCTCCAGAAAAAAGGGTGTCTTTTGCAGGTGATAAAAATAACTGTCACTGTTAATTAGCATATATTAATGCATGTCTCATTTCAGAAGGAATTCATGTAGGGAAATGCTGTAGACTGTATTTGCACAAAGGATAATTGATGTGTGCGGATTATGCAAAATACATTAATTCAAGTGTGCAAATGGGAAATTGCAAATTGAAACAGTTTTGAAGATGAGAGATGCTGAAGCTTAAATCTGCCTGATTTGGATATTATTCCCATCCCATCCCAAGAGCCCTGGAGCAGACTGTAATTAATCAGTAACAACATTGTGCAGAAGTTCATTAGTCCTCTGGGCAGAAGTACTTGTTAATTTACAAGTTCCAGAATGGCTCTTTAAAAAGAGAAATGGATTTAGAGATGGCCTTTGGAACAAATTAAATCTTGGGAATCATTCATAATAGTGGGAAACTCATTCCTGAGGTTTCTTTCCCTCATAACAATGTTTGAAAGTTCTGTTCATATTCATGAGGGCTATTATATTGATCTTTCCCTCTTTGTTGAAAAAGAACAGAACCCAATACTTTATCCCAGACCTATTTAAGTATGAGAGTCATTTTCTATAAATATTGGAATCCTGGGATCCGAGCTAGGGTCTGGATCCATCATCTGTCTGCCTCTCAATCAGAATGCATCAAAAACAACATTCAGTTGGTCCTGACCAGTTGCTCCAGCTTCTAATAGATACAAGTAGTGGTAGGAAGACACCAAAGCGAAAGCATTTCTTCCAATCCGAGGAGATCTCATTTTCAGGGGAGAAATACAATACATTCTTCAACATGGGAGCAGAGGTTAGAGCAGGGTGGGAAGCAGTGAAAGAGAGCAATGTCTCATTTCACTTATGAGTCCCAGCCTATATTTATAGACTGCTATGACATCCACCAGCTTGTTTGTTACCATTTGGATTAACTGAATGAAATATGTGTGATCAGCCTTTTTTATACCAATATAAATCTTAAAAAGGTAAAAGATTAAGGTTTCCCTCTTCATTTGTCCAACTCTAGGGACAGCACTCATCCCTGTTTCATTGCTGAAGAGCCAGCATTGTCTGAAGATGCCTCTGTGGTCATGTGGCCGGCATGACTATACACCAAGATGCCTTTTCCCCTAGTTAGGTGGGACCTATTTATCTTCTTGCATTTTGCATGTTTTCGAACTGCTAGGTTGGCAGAGCTGGGGTGAATAACGGGAGCACACCCCCTTATGTGGTGCCTGGGTCTCGAACTCAGGCTGTCAACCTTCTGCTGACAAGCCTAGCATCTTAAATGCTAGATCATCACCCCCATATATAAATCCTAATCAACAAGAGTGAAATCCTATTTTCAAACCACTCAGCACCAATGCTAATATAAATGTCACAAGATATAAGAAACTGCCTTATATTGAACCAGACCAGTGATAATTCTAGCTTAGCAATGTGGTGCCCACAAACAGTTCCTTTGTATCTATCAGCTTCTCTACCCCACTGACTTTTTAAGATTATTTTGATTTAAAAAATAAATAGCCAGCATACTGATTTGATATTTACTTGGAGCAATGACTTTGGAATCAGAAAGCTCCCACAGAGATAGTAGACAGCATCTTGGAGTATTACTGTATAGTAATATGTCCATAGTCCCTGTTCTGTACTTACTGGTACTGACCCCTTTGGCAAGTCTTCTCCAATCATTTGAAGTTTCTGTAGATTTCATCATGCAGGATGATTCTGTCCTACTCTGCTATGTCCTTCATTCCCTAAAATCTATTGAGGTTTCATTGTACTGTACTTTGTTCTTGTCATTTTAACATATCCTGTATGGTGCCGAAGAGAAAACCAAATTTCATAAAACGCATAGTTGTAGCCAGTAAGATTCATGATCAGTCATTCTTTTAATTTCTGGTCTTTCTTTCCAAAAACATCAACTCACCTGTGTCCAGATATCATTTGGATACATTCTACATTTCCCCTCTGTGGCTAAGTATATGAAAGGAAGAATTCAAAACATTACAGTGTTACAATATGTATTACTTTTATGGAAGATATTAAATACATGGGTTTTTCCTTCAGCAATGACCAAATCATATTTAGCAGATAGTTTTGCTCTGTGATTATGCAACATTATTTTCTGTTCAAGATGAGCTACAAAAATGTCCAGTCCTCACGGGTCAAGCAGATTGAGGTGCATCCATTAATATTTGTTGATATGTAAATAATTTCAGAGGAATAAGCTGAATTAATTTTCAGGTTATCAAAGAAGATGTTATTATTTTTAATTATTTATTTTAAAAGATTGCTAGCCAATGACTGAGAGGGAAATCTTCATGAGTATAAACAGAACATTTAATAACAAGTGAAAGACAGTTATGGAACCTTGATAAGATAAAGACCTTGTTTTATTAGGAACAAGATATCCTGATCTTTCTAGTAGTTCAGGTTAATGTCATGTTTTGGACATGACTTTTAAGATGTAGGGAAGACCACCTGCATACAACAAGTTCTTCTCTGTAGACTTGTCTTCCCCAACACATGGGGACATGGGAGAGGTGAAAGGCCAGCAAGTGATGAACCCTTACTTTTCCCACATTAAGTTCTCTTTGTGTGAAGGCTTGAATGCCAGTATTGGGGTAAGCTGTTCCTTGGAGGTTTATTATGGATTTTTCAATGAAAAGGACAGTATTGATGGCAGAATTTGGATACCAAGTTAGCTACTCATCAATGTCTTTTCTTTCTTTCAAGACTCAACCATCTATGACAGAGTCATAGAATAGAGCTATTTCTCAATGTACCATGGCTGACGCAATTTTTTTGCCCAGTGCCCTGTCTTGAATAGAACCATGTTCACCTAGAACCACCCCAATTTCCTAGCTGAAATGACTAGACTTCTGGGAATTGAAATCCCAACCCATCTGGGAAATACCATTTGAGGAAGAAGAAATTTAAATATACATGGCATCTTTAGCAGTTCCCTCTTTAGCTAGATATTTAAGCACTGCTTTCAGGACCACACTGTTAATAATTATCCTGTTAATAACTCTTTCCAAGCATTTTTTACAAGTTGACCTAGTCATCTTTAACTTTCCCAGAATATTTTCTCCATCCTGAGAGAGGTATCATGGAAAATAATAATAGGAGCCAAATGCAGCTACCCGATGTTGCTACATATATTGCTGCTGGCACCATCCATTATTATTTGCTCCCTTGGTCAAGGAAACATGATGATCTAAGGAGCTCTTCCCATGGCTGTCTGCAGCCCACAGATCTTTCCCACTTGGAGCTTCCCCTAAGATTTTTAAGCATCCATATTCAAGTGCACTGCTTTCCCTGAAGGTCACAGATCAGAAAATCATTAGGAGAAAGGATCTTTTGAGTTTTCTGTGGATGATTTTTGTGTTTTAATTCACAGTTCACTTTGGATCTTGTGCAGTGAGAAAGGGCTTAGTGCTGAGGTTTGACATCCAAAGACAACTTTATCACAACACATTGGGAGAAGGCAAAGCTTCCTGCCTTGCAGAATGGAGCATCCAAACAGTTGACTGCAGACCCACAGCTTCCTAATAGCTTTAGCCATACTTCTGTACTCAGTGTCAGAAGCCTCATATAACTAACCAGACAGAAAGTCTATCTCTGCTGGTGATGATTAAGTGTGGAATGGGAGGGAGTAGTTATCCCAAGATTAATTTTCCTTGATTCAAGATTTTGTCATGAATACTATTTTTGAATTTCCTCCCTTGGCTAACTCTTTCAATCAGGGGCACGGTTTGGTAATAACACATCCAATAACTCAAGCATCAGAAGCTGGGCTGGCATTTATTAGGATTGCTATGGAAGAGATGGGGTGGGGGGAGGAAGAGAAGGGATTGGGACTGATCCTGGTCTATAACTATACACAATTGCTTTGTTTCCTCTCCCCACCAATCCCACCCCCACCCCCACCCGAGGAAAAGGCACAGGACAACAAGAATGGTAAGGAGAATAGTGGACATCAGGGCTACAGAACTGTTGGAGGAGGGGAGAACCAACGAAGAAGCCCCCTGTCTCCTCCCATAACTGCCCTAGGTTTCCATGCCACCCTCTCTGGGAAGTAGTAGAAGAGACCCCTTCACCCCTGGCATCCCATATAAATCCCCCTTATTTTGCTCTTTTCTCCTCTCACCGGTTTTCTCTTCTGCGTAGCCCCCTCCCTGTACCCCGGGGCCGGAAAGTTGACTGAGATGGAGTGCCCGAGCCAGGGCATGGGTGCGGGGTGCTCTAGCATCCGTCCCTCTCTCTCCTCCCCACTCCGGCCGGGTTTCTTGAGCATTACCCGCCTCTTACCTGCAACATCCCCCTCAGTTCCATAGCTCTGCAGATCCTTCCCCCCTCGCGTCTTCTCCTCCGTCCGGCCACCGGGAATCTCCCGCAGCATTAGCAGACCAAACTAGAAGCGAAGAAGCGCCGCGGCGGCAGCCTCCGCCCCCACCTGCTTCCACTCGCCGATTCTTGGGGAGGGTAGATCTAAGGACAGCCTCCGGTGCCCCCATCGCCATCCCGCCCTGTCTAATAACTAAGATTGGGCGGTTGCTTCCATTTGAGTGGCAGAACATGACCCCCGCCTTCCCCCAGGTCCAGCTGGGGGTACTAGGAGGAGATGGAGACTCTTATAATTGACTTTGCTCTTCCAGACTTGGAACGCTATCTCCTAAGATAAACTCCCTTTCTCTCTCTATCTCTCTCTCATTGTCTCCCTCCCCCCTGCTATGCCCCCCATACCACTCCATTTAAGTTCAGTGTTGATTTTCTCTTACTGTGGACTTACTGGCCAAGAGGGTAAGGCTGTTTTCCTAACATTCTATTTCTCCTCCACTTTTCAAATGCTGTGGGTGATGGGCTAGAAGGTCCAGCACAACTGGAGGCCATTGATTTGAGGAAGGTAATTGGTGGATGTGGAGATCTGGAGTTGTCTTTTAGTAGAAGAGATAACCATTCTGTCTCTGCTCTAAGATAGGCCTGAATATGGGGTTCCTGGGAGTCATTAGAATAAGAATAGAAAGGTTGGATTCAGATCTACAGTCATCAGCCACCTAAATTACATCAACTTACATAGCTCTAAGTATACCATATACAAGATTTTCACTCTACCTAGCACATATTAAATGAAAAAGCAGGATGGGCAATATTTTGGAGAGCCCAAGGACCACAGTGAGCAGGACAATATGGCAAAGTAGATTGGGACTTCTTTTTTCTTGGTGAGAAAGTTCTGATTTTTGAAACTATATCACCACCTCGGAATAATCAGAAAAAAATACTGCATGTTCAGTAGTCAAAGGGAGCTTTGCAGCTTCTAAAAGGGGGCTTAATTGATTTACTTTTAATATTTTTTTAAATCAATGTATATGGTTGCCTGCTTCAAAAACAACTTGTATTTTAAGGGTGTCTAAACACCATTGTGTATAGAGGCATGGTGGCACAAGCAGTTAAGAGCTTGGCTTGCAGGCTGGTAGGTCAGCAGCCCGAGTTCAAGACCCGGCGTTGCTATGCAGCAGGATGAGCTCCTGTTGTTCTGCCTCAGCTCCCACCAACCTAGCAGTTCGAAAGCATGCAAGCTGCCTTTTCCAATGGGAAAGGTAGCAGTGTCCATGCACCTTTGGCATCTAGTCATGCCAGTCACATGACCACAGAAGCATCCTCAGATAAACAGTGGCTCTTCAGCTTAGAAACGGAGATGAGCATCGCATCCTAGAGTCGGTCACAACTAGCCGGGTAACCTTTACCTTTAAACACCATTGTGTAAAGCTACATTATTCCCCATTTAATATGAGAAGGATCATTAAGCAGTGGGATATTCTAGATCTTGAACCTGATAAAGATTTTCAAAGTATTCAAGTCTGCATTTGTATCAATTAAATCTCTTGTGCTTTGTGATGTTTTTCCTACCTCATTTAAACAGTCTTTAGTTCTGCATTAGTATTCTCTAATAAATTAGTATTCCCTGGTTCTCTCATCCATTCTGTTTCCCATATTTTTGATAATGTGTATTTGTATTTCTTCACCTTACCTTAAGAAACAAGTTTAGTCCTGGAAGAAGAAAAAAAGAGGTGCAGAATTAGAGCACCTTCATAGCCCCAATCATCCATTACTGAAATAATATAAAATCCATCCTCATTTCTTTTGTCTTGACACAGTAGAGGCTGGATGACTCTAAAAAACACTTTATGTAAATAATGGCAAAATTATACTCTCAGCATCCATTACTTTTGTCTAGGCTGACAGGATAACTGGGAGTTGTAGTTCAGCAACATTTGGTGGGTTATAATTCATGTAAGTAAATATGCTTTTTACTGGAGGAAAGAAAACTCTGAGCAACTTCAGTTCCCTAAACATATTCAGCTTAAGACTTGAGAATCCCACTAGGTTTTGAGTAACATATTAAGGGCCACAATCCTACTAATATTTGAGCATGCACAGAATTGTTTTTTGAAAGTGATATCTTTTGGAGACACTAGTTAATCTCCTTGCTCACTTGCTAAAGTGTGATCTAACACAACAGAACTGGAAACCTTGTTTTTATATATCTTCATATGCATACCCACCCACCCAAACATTCACTAGTGTACCTTTCATAATGGATGACAATATTTACTTTCTATTCCCACTCCAACCAGTCAGAGAGTTCATCAAGTTGACTTGCTGGAGGGTTGGTCTTTTCCTGGCATCATACAAGGTTCTTTTGCTTTTCAATCAAGTGTTGGGGGTAACCATTTTGTTGCAGTGCAATGGAGATGAATTGCTCTTCTGTTTTTTGGTCATCTTCTGAAGTGCACAAACGGACAATCCTAATGAACAGTGAATTTGCTATCCCTGTTTTGTTTTCGGTAAATGGTTGGAGTTGAAACAAAGGTACTTGTTTGTATGAGTGGGTTTGTGATAAATGCTTGCAATCAGCTGGCCATTGGCTGTGCTCTTTAGTAAGCAATCCAAAATGCCAACCTCCTTGTTGCACACCTTCTTCACAAGTGAACCAGTTCATGGCTGTTAAGCCATGTTAATCAACTATTAAGATGTTGTAAGAAATTGTGTTTATTGGATGCCTTAATTATTACAAATATATCATCCATATACCTCCACCAGACTTTGCGAGGGTGTATGAAATTCTTTAACATCTTTTGATCAAAGTGCTCCATGAACAAATTTGTTAGAATGTAAAATAAGTTTCATTGATACATAATTCCACTAGGCTCATGATTTCATCAACAGCCAGTGTGTATACTGGCTAAAATCTTCATCTTCCTACAATCTAGAAGGGAGATGAAGAGAGAGTCAACCTGATGAACCCTCTGACTGGTTGAAGTGGGAATGGAGGGCAAATATAGTCATCCCTTATGAAAGATGCACTAGTAAACTCATTCATTAAGTCTTAAACCAGGTTAACATATGTGTCTCATTCTCAGCTTCCAACAAACTAGCCAGCCATTTAACACATCTCAGGGATCACTGTCCACCTAACACCTTTGGAAATCTACAAAATCAATTGCAGATCATGTGACTTGGTGATCATTACATTCCAGATCATTAGCCATGAGATGTGATGAATACAAAAGATTGAGCAAGAAACAAGTCAAGTAGGAAATGGAAGTTGAACAAATAGAGAATTCATCAGCCATAGCAGTGCATTCCCTTGCCACAAGGTCAACTTTAAAAACCCAACAATCTTATTGAAACATCAGATTGGCTTTTGACAAAATAGAGTGGCCAACAATTGTTAATTGCCACAACAAAGAACAATTATAACTGCACAAATTCAAATTATAACTACTTTGGATTCTGCATGGCAAAACAAATTTCTGAAGGGGCTAATGTATTGGAAGTGGGAGGACAGAGGGTCACAAAGGCCAAATTAGCATGATAGAATATGAATCTGTGGATGGGTGTGAAGATGTATAAAAACAAGGACTCCAGCTCTGCTGTGTTAGATCATACTTTTGCAATTCAGCAAATTTAACTTGTGTCTCTGAAATATATTGCTTTCAAAAAACAATTCTGTGTGTTCTCAAGTACTTGGTGTGGAGAATATGGAACTGGAGACTACAAACTCAAATTTATTTCAATATTTATGGCCACAATCCTAACTGGATAAGCTAAGGGCCAATGTTGGGAATTTTCAGGAATTAATGCTTTTTAATCCATTTTGATTTTTACCTCCACAAGATCCACCAAATGCAAAAACAGGCAAATGGTTTGACCCATTTAATCTGAGGAGGATTGCTGGCAAGAAAAAGAATGCTGAGAGAATGAGTTTTTGCCAAACCTGTGCAAAATCCAAAATCTGTGTTATTAAAGGTCAATTCCCAAGTCCTCATAACAAGTTAGGGGTAGATATAGTGGAAAGGTAAAGG
>JANHZU010001150.1:207022-220201 GCA_032468055.1 Acrochordus granulatus
GAAGGATTGAAGGGAAGAGGAGAAGGGGACGGCAGAGGATGAGATGGATAGATAGCATAGTCAGTGTGATGCGTGTGGGCTTGGGAAGACTCCGGGAGGCAGTGCAAGACAGGGGGGCCTGGTGTAATGTAGTCCATGGGGTCACGAAGAGTCGGACACGACTGCGCAACTGAACAACAACATAGTCTTTTTCTTTAACCTCAACTTTCTGGGTTTCAAGATTTCCTTAAGTCCAACCCATAAGTGTATCAGTCTTCCCTCTCATCTTAACCCATTCATTTCTACTTCATGTGTTTATTTTTTTCAGTCCTCATTCATTCTCTCTGTAAATAAACATTTCAACATACTTTTTTTATACTGATCATTCACCTCTCTTTTAAATATCCATTCATTGTCTATTTACGTTTGATAGTATCTCTTCTCATTTTACTAATTATACTTCTTGCTGCATAAACTTACTTTTATATTCTACCTTCCATCAAGTCTAGGGGGCAGAAGCATGATATTAGACATAACTATTTTCATGTCTTTTTACATTTATTCATTGCAAGAAATCACATGCAACATACTATATTTTTCTCAAATTTGTGTTTCTTAAAATCACTTAGTATATATTCCCCTTACTTTCAAAGTAATATATCATATGCCATGATCATCCCCAGATACTGATACTGACCTATGCCACCCATCATAGCTATTTATAATATAGAGAAAGTTTAGATTTGATTATCAGCCTTAGTCATACCTCTGCCACATGCAGAATTCCCTGTTAACAGTAAATATGGTACTAGTCAGGTCTGGCACCAATATGTCACCTATTTGCACCAATATGTCACCAGTGCAGCCAAACTCTAATCTTTCCCAAGCAAGCTATGCTACTTCATGGCAGCTAGGATTTCTAATCTAGAGATTATCCTACAAGCCAATATAAAGTCAAGAAGATATGGAGTCTACACATCCCTACAAACATGCAACCCATTTATGTCATGTGATATACTACCTAATGACCTGATTTGCTTAACAACCATGACAGAAGTAGGGTCATAAGCCTGTTATGGTCACATCATGTTACACTTAGTGAATATGTCACTAAGCAATGGGGTTGCTAATCCCAATTGTAGTCATTTATCAAGAACTACTTACTATAATTTAAGCAATACTTAAGCTGAGAAGTATGAACAGTTTTGCCAAACTAAATAATTAGATTTACTAATTGTTCTAAAAATATTCAAAGGATGAGATCCTTGCACATCTATTGCAAATTCCCTATAAATATGCCCAAGCAATCTATAACTACCTTTTTTTCCTCTACACTAACCCATCACAAATAATACTGAGCCGGAGTAATTTGCTAAATATAAAGCAATAAAAAAGGCAGATAGAAATACCAATTTTTAAGGGGAAAAAAGCAAGGTGCTTTATGCCATAAGGGGAAAAAAAGCAAATGTGTTATTTTCCATAAGCAGTGCGGACTAAAGCCTCTGTTGTCAGATGCAAGATGATTCCAGTGGTGTCTCCCAAGAGACATGGCAGGCATTGTTTCATTGAAATGTTTTATAAGACTTTTCTAAATCTAAAATGTGTAAGGTGAGTGGGCGAAGAATACAATTGAAAATAATTTTATGTAAATATGCATGTTGGAGAGTTGTCACCCAACTTTTGTTTTGCTGCAGAAAAGGAGGCATTTTACATATCACATTGTCTCAGTATGTTGCCAAAAGGTTATTGTTCTATTTGCCAGGCCAGATCCTCTAAAGTTGACATCATGCTATCATAACCCAACTGGCAAAACTAAACAAACAAACAAACAAACAATTCCATATATTCCTTAAAATGAACTGCTTGCTTTTTAAAAGGCTAATTCTTTAAATAATGTTCTTGCTTGTCATAATGATTACCATGCAGTGGAATTTACCCTTACCCTATTGAAAAATGGGGTAAAATTAGGGATGGGATTAAACATTGCATCTTGGGATAGTCTCCAAATTATTATTTCTGGGAAACTTGTGTATCAACTGTCAAGTCTATTTTCCTAATCCTACTGATTCTAATAGAATCTTATCTTCCTCCTCACTCCTCTTCTCACTAGGACAAAATATGCAGCCCCCAGAGTAAAGTGTAAATACCAGGCCAGGAAGCTTTTGTCACAGTGTAGTTGTAACAGACAAAGATTATGCAACCACAGTGCCAATAAGATTGAAGTTAATGTGCCCTTATCCAAGAGCATTAAAAACTATAAAAAATTGTCCTTAAAGATAGGTCTGAAGCCAAACATGTTGCATATTTTAGGAAAGGAATCTAAGGATTAATTCATGTTATAGTCTTCATCAGTAGTCTACTTGCTAAAAAGAAGACATTTTGGATATAAATACCACATATCCTATGAAATCACAGTTAGAATTACTTATTTCTAAGTAATTCAATTACTTAGAAATAATTTGGGCTCTAACACACAATCCATATGGAGAACATGCTACTTTTCAAAGTTGTTGCAAGAACAATATGTTAATGAGTTGGCTTCTGATATAACCATTCTTGCATAAAAGCACGATTTTATCTAATTTGAGCCAGAAGTTGCAATATATTTATTTTACCTGTTAGTTTACATGCCTCCTATCCTTTAAAACTCAAAACAGAATTCATAGCACTCCCTCTTCCAATCTTTCCACACAGCAAAAATTGGTGGGGGAGGTTAAACTAAGAAAGAATGATGGCTATAAATTTTCTGGTGGCTGAATATGGATTTGAACCTGGTTATATTCAGTCCTAAATCCTACACTTTAATTGAATCCCATGTGTTTTCAGTTCCTGAGCTATATGCATAACTAACTCCAACCTGGGTGTGAAATGCTTTTCAAATGCATTAAAACTCTATATAAAAGTGAATAATTCAATCCTGTAGTGAATCAGAGATGAGCACTGCCCCTAGAGTTGGCCACAACTAATAGGGGAAAACTTTACCTTTACCTTTTGTCATTACAATATGACTGAAGGACTCCTGGAATCTTTGGTTCTCCCATGAAGTCAGAGGACAACGTTCTGATGAAAAATTTCATCTTGCTAAACCATGTATCTCATATTGAAGGAAATCGAAAGAGAACTGAAAACAGAAAGAACCCAGAGAGGAAGTAAATGTCAAAGATTCTGTTGGCAAACAGAGCAGAAGCACCATGGAATAACACTTCTTTAGTCATAGTTCCACCCACAGGAAGTGACAAAGCTTGAAGCCCACATCTACTGAGACTGTCTATTGATAATTTCTATTTTAAATCCTATTTAAAATAAAGCATACAAAGACTGTTTCTTCAGAGACTTTTTTCAGCATTATATTATAAAGTACCTTATAAAAAAGAACACTCTTGTCAATGAATAAAATTATATAAATTTCTCAGGGTTTACTATGTTTCAATAGACAAACAGGTATACGCTTGAATGTATTTAGAAATAAATGAACACTTTGGAGAGTAGTGTAACTTATAGTCATCATAATTAAGTTAATTGCTAATATTACTGCCTGATGCTTTGTAAAGAATCATTTCAACTTATCCCTATGATCCTACATAAGGAAATTAATTATTTCTATTTCAAAACCAAGAGTTCAATCTTTTATAATCTGATTCTTAAATCCTTTGCCAGCTGGGCTGATGTGTTTTCAGAAGGCACGTCCCACTTTTGTGTCTTAGTCATAAATTAGAACAGGGGGAAAAGTATTATAAACCAAAAAGTTGCAGAGCAATAACTATTTTACAGTAAGGGTAAAAAAAATTGTCACAAGGCCAACATTAGAGTAAAAAATCTGCTAGCACAAAATTAAATGAACTTCCCATGCATTCCTAAGGGAAAACAATTTTTTAGCATTTGCTCCCTGTCACACTACAAAATGAACTAAGTCAAAACATGTTTAAATATTTCTTTAACCTTCCACTATGACCTGATCATGAATCCAGAAATAAATCTAATTAGAGTCTTTGAAAACACATCTGATTCTGATTTTGTTATTGTATTCCATCAACTGATTCTGTGCTTTAGTATTGCGCCTATCATTACTGAGTATACCAAAACACAGGTACCACAGCATTGACTCCACCAAGGTCAAAGAAGAATCTCTGAGCTTGGAGCAGAAACCCAGTTTCAGGAAACCTTTTCTTCCTACATCATTTCTAAGACAAGTTCTTTCTGATGTTGTACAAAATGAAACAAAAGAAATGCAAGTAGAAAGAAATGGATCTGCTGGGTTCAATGCTCTTTTAGTCCCTAAACCATTCCTCTATTTTTTCCCCAGTCCTGGAACATATTTAAAGAATTTCTCTCTCCCAAAAAGGGAGTGAAGAAAGGACCTCCACTGGAGTCCATCATGCAGAAAAAGCTTACATTTCTTGGAGGCTCCAAAGTCAGGGGTCTCTGAAAGCACAGGTGAGATTGCCTTATCCTGCCTAAACTTTACACAATATACCCAATCACATTGCTTCCTTCCCTCTTCACACCTTCCAGCTATATACATTCCATCATTTGTTTTTAATATTGTTCTTTGGTTTGTTCCTGCTTCTTATTTTGTAGGAATTTAGGCAATGGATTATGGTCCTGAAAAAGTATGTACTTTTTCTTTAGAGACACAGATATCATACTTTCATCTCCCCAGCCCTCAAAAGTGATTTTACATATATTTGTTTGCTTGATTTCAAAGACAATCAACACTATTTATAAACTTTAACAATCCAAATATCCAAGCTTCATCAAATTTTTAAATACAAGTAGCTTTTCTTTGTTCTTGCTTTCAGCTGCAGACTTGAACAGCTGTTGTCTCAAGGAAAAAAAACACTGTGCTGTTAAACACCACACCTGCCAAGGATAAGAAACAGAAAGGGTAGGGCAGGAAATAATATTACTCAGTGAAGAAATAACCATGGGCTGTTTTCAATAAAAAGTCATTCCCACAGAAGAATAAGGTATCTGAGTCCAAAAATTCTGAACGTGAACCTTCTCTTCAACCTTGCAAACAGAAACAGCTGATGGCTGCAGTGCAATGTCCTTCCTGCAAGTTGCAGAAAATGCTACTGCAGCATTTGTCCCAGCAGCAATCAAATAACTGTTATTGCTTTGGGTTCAACTCTTCACTCTAAATTGAACATAAATTGATTTGTTGTTGAA
This sequence comes from Acrochordus granulatus, assembly GCA_032468055.1. Lineage (NCBI taxonomy): Eukaryota > Metazoa > Chordata > Lepidosauria > Squamata > Acrochordidae > Acrochordus > Acrochordus granulatus. Next base: position 212,171 of record JANHZU010001150.1, read on the forward strand.
CCAATTGTTTCCCATTAGTCTTGAAAAAAAACACCCTAGAAGATGCATTTACATCCCATGAGATGGAAGAAACTATGTCAAAAACAGTCAGATTCTTTCTATATACTATGGGGGACCCCTTTCTTTTGCACTGGCTTTGAGGCAGGGGAATGGACCTGTTTCTTCATATTCTCTCCCTGGAAAAATATGGTCCAGGTATTCTGTTGTTGAGAAATGTGGGGGAGGCTTGGAGGGATGGAAGAGCTGCTCACTCCTTCCTTCCTTCCTTCCTTCCTTCCTTCCTTCCTTCCTTCCTTCCTTCCTTGATGCCTTATCCCATGGCATCACTCAGCCCCCGGACTGACCACTATGGCAGCAAAAGCAATCTGGCCTTTGGGCTGCAGGGAATATGGAAGAGGGTGTAATAAAGTGAAATGAATAAAGCTTTTTATTTCCCCTCCTTTATGTTCTCTTCAGTGATTCTCCCTGGATCTCCCAGGAGATTATAAGGGTGGTATACGTCAAAATGCCACCACTACCGTCTCAGAAAAAGATTGACGCGAGTGCTCTTGGGCTTGCAAGAATCAAGCAGATTTGAGTGTTTGCAAAGGCTACTGCACAGACAGTACACATTATTTATCCTTCAGTCTCCCCCCACCTTAATTTCTTCATTTCATCAGCTATTAACCAGGAGCACAATAAAACATTCACATCATACAATAAACAGACCATTTACAGACAATACATTTTTATCCACAAAAAGGAAGATAGAAAATGGGAGTAAAAGCTATGCTTGATTCTCTTGCAAAATGCACATTCATAGAAAAACTAACAGGAACCACTTAGGTTCAAGATATCTATTTAAAGTCTCAGGAGAAGAGCAAAAGGTTGTGTGTCTCCTACTTTGAAAAAATAGAGATGGCTGGGAGAGGGTCTCTGTTCTTTATCTTCCAGCCAGCATCATTCTGATTGCAAGGATATCCCTTGTGCCTTCTTACCTGTAGAAGTAATTATAATTTAAATCATCAGTAATGATTTTTCCATCTGAGTATACTGTCAGTCAGCTGCATGTAAAATCATCTTACTTAAATACCATAAAACTGAATTAAAAACTTTGTTGTACTGAATGTTCAAAATGTGTGTTACCTTTGGCCAACTAAACTAGCTAAATTAAGTGAAAGGCTGATTGAATGTAGTGGAATAGGAAAAGTTACTCAGTATCAAAATCTAATTAAGCTTTTTTTTTTTGAGCAGGAATGTGATGAACATTTATTGTTGGCCTTTCCAGGTAGTCCAGATAAGTAGCTCTCTCTTTTTGTAAGATTACATTTATAGGATCTTGTACTGTAAGATTGAAAGTATTTCTTTCCTCCTTTCCTTTTACTCTCTGGAAAACTAGAGAAAGTCCCTTTTGAAAAGTTTCCTATGCCCTCATTTCTTCTGTAGTTCGAGACATCTTTTACAATTCTCCCTCCATTTTCACAAGGACATTCTTACATACCATTGCTGTACATTTATAGACATACCATTACTTTATATTTTTAGACTATTTGTACAGTCTATATATATACTGTAGGTATAATCTATATATATGTGCATAGACTACATACACATACATGTATTCATGTGCACCCTGTTGACATTTTCCTCTGTTGATTTTTTATTTCCAAATCTTTATTTGGCTGGTAATCTTGTAGATTTCTGTGCATTTTGAAGAGATTGTCCCTCCCATGTGCCTAAACTGCATTGAAATACTTTATGTTGAGTAGCTAACTTTAGCTCGCTATGCCAAATAGGAGGTGGGTGGAAATAATTTTGAACACTCCCATTCGAGGATTAGAGAAAAATATTAAAATTACATGACTGCTGACTTGCCTTGCAAAGAAGTTAAGGGATAATTGCTATTTCCCCCTTTTGGTTATAAATGTCCCAAGGATTTTGTTAATTGAGTTTTTTGAGATTGTCTGGTTTGAAGGTTCTTAAATTTTTGTATGGAGAATGAAGTTTTTTAAAAAATGTAACACCACGATTAGGAGGCCGAAATATGAAACTGGAGGGAGAGAGGATTTTCATGTTCATGCTTGCTATGAATTTGGTAAATGGTTTTAGGCAAACTGTTAGGCACCATCTCTATCTACTGTGTGGGAATAATAATATTATTAGCAAGCATGTTTGTTGAAAGTTTTATAAAGCAGAGCCAAAAACAAAAGCAGATATGTTGGCTATGTAGAAGAAAAAAAAATCCACATTAAACCCCATTAAAATGTGCAACTTCTGAGCTTCTGCAAAATCTTCATCAAGCAAAATGGTTAAAACCCAGAAATAAATAAAAGGAGTGAAACAGAAACATGGAGGTTGCTTAAGCTAATTGCTTTCAGCTAAATCTGATGTAGTGGTTAAGGCATCAAACTAGGCACAGAGCTAGCTGGGTGACCTTGGGCCAGCTACTCTTTCTCAGCCTTAGGAAGGAGACAATTGCAAACCACTTCTGAGAAGTGTTGCCAGAAAGCTGCAGGGATTTGTCCAGGCAGTCTCTGAGAATCAAATGCTATATAACAGAAGAAAATTTTTTTTACCATATGCCCAATCCACACTTCTTGTCTGCCCTAGTTCACTATCAGTTTTGGGAGGGCAGGAATGCATGATATTGTCCTCAGCTTGTCCCTGCACTTCTGAAAATATGAACCTATTTTGATTATTCAAAGTTTTCCTCCCTATTATGGAACAAGTCACACAGCCTAGTTTGCCTGCTGTATTTTATTCCAGTTTACACATTGGCTCTCTCTCAATTGCCTGATGTGGACTCACTCACACAAACAGACATTCCTGGTTTCTATTTCCCTCCAGCCCAAAAGTCAGGAAGTGTAGTAAAAGTGTAGCCTTTTTTTTTAAAAAAAAATCACTGTTTCTTCAAAGACATATTCAAGGAGAAGAAAACAACCAGTGTAGGGTGAAGGGGTGCCTGCAGAAGCTTTCAAAAAAAGTGAGTGGAATGGAAGCTCTGTCTACTTTATGCAATGGAAACTCCATCCATTTTATGTGGTGCATATTAAAAAAAAAACAGGAAGAGCTTTGATCACAGAGTCATGGCCACCTATTTGACTTTTCCTGACAATACTCCTGAACTTTCCTGGAGTATTTCCTGGAATGGAAGAGAAAAAGAGGGAAATCTATCTATCAAGATACCTGCTGCAGGGACAAAACTCCAAGCCATGACAATACAGGAAGGCTATATAGGAAAGGTTGAAATCTGAAAAAGAGTTTCTTAAAGTGGCTTTATTTCCAGTTAGTTTAACCATGGGGAGGACTATGGTTGAAGGCTGCAATCCGGAAAAAGAACTCTTAGAAAGGGTCTTGGAGTTAGCTGCAAGTGTGCACATTGGAACCAAATATTAATTCTGTACCTGATAGAGGCCAATTTTTATCTCTAAAATAGTCTAATTTAATGACTTCACTCTCCTAATTAAATATTTTAGTCTCCACTCAGTCTCATCATCATGAGAATCTGCTGTTTAGTCAAGCCATTTTTGTGGCTTTTTCCAAACAGAATTATTCTGGATTATGTCCAAAGACATGATACAAAATTCAGATTTTACAATAGCCTCTATGAGTAATTCTCCCTGAATAACCTGGAAATTAAGGCTTCTGTGTTTCTCCTTTCTTGGAACAAGTAATTATAAATGATTTTTGCTTCCTCTATTTTTCATTTCTGACAAGGCAGTCCCACCTGTAATTTTGGAGGGCTGTGATGTGATTATTTTTGTTGTTTTAAAAACATTCTCATCAGAGGAAAGAAATTCTCTATGCCAACCATGACAAAGAAGTCCAAAGCTTTTAATGTGACCAGTTAAGCAATTTGTCCTTATGTTCCCCAGTAATTCAGATTTTTCTAACAGACATAGAATCTCAGCCCTACTTATTCCCTTTGACTGATCATGTGCCATCATGTTGGTGTCACCTCTTAACAATCACAAAGATAGATTTTTCTCCATAATCACCTGTTCCCAGATTGGTCTGTCTGGTCTTTCATGGTGCACCCATTATCATTACTACTGAATCTATCCACTTTGCTGTTAGTTATCCTCTTCTTTTCTTTTCTTCCACCTCTCCCAGTATTAGCTTTCTCCAGAATTAGTTCTTTATATAATGTGTCCAAAGTAGGATAACTTGAGCCTGGTCATTTGTGTGTCAAGTGAGAACTCTGGGTTGTTTTGTATGATGTAATTGTTTATTTTCTTAACTCTCAGAAGTATTCTCCAATACCAAACTTCAAAATTATCAATACTCTTTTACCATGTCCATCGTTCATTTCCAGAGTGTCACAAAGTATATAGTTGCTTGCATTGTTCTGAGGTATAGACATACATGACACCTTTTCCCAGGCCTTCATTGCTACTTTATCAAGTATGAATCAGTGGCTTATTCTCTAGTAGCATCTTTTCTTTAAAATTCTCAACTCTATTTTAGGATTTCCTCAAAGTCTTTAAGAGGATTTTAATCTTCTCCTTCCTTTCAACTCATTCACTCTTTCTTCATATATTTGTTTTGTAATTCATCCTCATTAATTCTCTATGACTGAGCCACTTCGATGTGTTTGTTTTGTACCAGTCATTTTTGTACTCATTCCATAGTCACTGAGTATATTTTTGATCATATCTCTTCTTATTTTAGCATACACATACACTCATGGTATTGCATTGCATTCATTTTACTTTGTATTACTCCTATCAAAACCCAGCTCTGACTTCTGTACAACAAACTGAGCAGAAACATTCCTATTCATAATCATTTAATTCATTTGGATAAATATTTGCTTCTTTAGCAGATTACATATATTATAGTTTGACCAATATTTGCATGTTTAAAATTTATCCATCTATTTCTCTATCTTTAGTAAACATCTAATAATATGCACAAATTCATCTACTTGATCTTTTTTTTACCATTTGTGTATAATTTGCAATTGTTATTTAGTTTTTTCTGTTAAATACAATTCTCTTGATCTGTGATACATTATTTTTCAGATTAATACTCCTTATTAGTTGCATTGGTACATCTGTAGAAAAAAGTTGAAAATATTAATTTTCAATATATTATATATATATTAGTATATATATTAATTTCTTTCACTAATTTATCTATATTATATTATATTAATTTCTTTCACTAATTTAGTGAATTTATATTAATTTCTTTCACTAATTTATCAACACAACAAGGATTTTTTATTCATTTACTGCAATACATTAAATAACCAAAGAGACAGTGCACATCCTTACCTGGTGTCCTGCTCTTGTTGAACTATTCATTAAGCATTCCAATTATTCTCATGCATGAATCACATCAGCTATATACAATTTCTATAGAATTCAGAAACATTGATCAGCTCCATATTTTGCACAAAACATTCCATTATTTAAGCTATTTGCTTTATTACGTTCACTCTAAATCAACATATATTTATTTCACATATTCAGACATTTATTAATGTTAAACCCGTTAAAGAGCAAAAAACATGATCCACACACCATCTGCTTGTTGCAAAGCCACACTTCCAGATTTTATTTATTGCATCCTTTCAGTCAGAATTCTGTCAAACACCTTCTCAGGCATGTTTAAGGTCATACCTGCATAGCTTTGTGTTCATTCTTTTTATCTTTCCCTTTATATGAGAAACAATAGCAGCATTCTTCCAATTGTCAGGTATAGATGAAGTCTTCACACAAGTGTTAAACAAAACTCACAGCCTCTTCATTCACAGACCACATTCACAGTTTAACATTTCTCAAATTATATCCCATTCACCTGGAGCTTTTCCATTTTTCAATATTCTCACAGCATTTTTTTGGATACTATTTAGAGCACTCATTTCAATTCTACTCTTTGAAATATTTTTGTTAGATCTCTAAACTATTGCTTCCAGTATTCCTTCTCAATTTAGTTTTACCCCAAATTCATCCACTCAGTTGGAAATCTTTTCTTTAGCTCTTTTCACCCTTTTCCAAAGATTTTTATTTCTAAAAGTTATTTCTTCATTTTTTTCTGCCTCTTTTCATCTTAATCATTCTATGCTCTATTTGACTAAATGGTTTCAACTCTTCTCTCTGTAAACATTATACAGCATCTTTCATTCATCCAGATTTTAGCAAGAGTCTCTTATTTACATTTTTTTCATCCACAGCTTCTCTTACTTCATTGCTCATTTTCAACTTTTTGATTAATATCTTTCCATACACTTCTGTGGTATTCTAAAAATTATTTTAGTCTTTTTCCTTTTGTCCATGTTCCATTCATTTTGCAGGGAGATAAATCTCTTTTCTAATACTTTCTCACACATGATTCATATTTGATCCTCTTCCTTTCACTTTCATTTTATTTTATTTTCTTCCCTGTTCATTCTTTTTCCAAGAATTCTATTCTTGATAATACCTAAAAATGGTATGTCCCACAGTGAGAATTTTTTCTCACCTTTCTATTCTTTACTAATTATCGCAATCTTTCAACATAATCAAATCAGTCATGCTTTTACTATAGTATTGACTTATGAATGGATCCCCCAATGAGGCACCACCTTGGTGCAGTTGTGGGGCTTATGTGCTCTGAAGAAGATGAAAGCTATGCCAGAGGTTCAACCATACTGGACAGATTTCATCAGAAGAGTCACACAAAGAGTCTCCCTCCCATAAACAATATAAGATGTAGTTTACAGAAACCCATATTGGCTTGGTCATCACCCAGGTCAAATAAGAACCATGCTAGACGCTGGGGTTTTATTTATTTATTTTTATTTATTAATCACATTTCTATGCCATCAATTTCCGGAGACTCTTGGCGACATACATAGATTAGAAATTATACATTTCTTTTTTATTTACCCTACCCCCCTTGGCTGGCCAGCAATGTTCATATCCGGGGCATTCTCTGAGACTCCAAGGTTCCTGGACATTTGGTGAAAAATGAGCTACAGGATTCTGGAGAAAGAAATGGCAACCCACTCTAGTATCCTTACCAAGAAAACCCAATGGAGAGTAACAAAAGGCTAAAAGATATGATGCTGAAAGATGAGCTCCTCAGGTTGGAAGGTATCCAATATGATACTGGGGAAGAGCAGAGGGCAATTACAAGTAGCTCTAAAAAGTTTGAAGTGACAGAGCCAAAGCCAAAAGGATGTTCAGCTGTGGATGTGTCTGGAGGTGAAAGTTCAATGCTATGAAGTCCAATATTACATAGGAACATGGAATGTAAGATCTATGAATGAAGGTAAGCTGGATATGGTCATACATGAGATAGCAAGATTGAACATCAACAGCTTGAGAATCAGTGAACTAAAATGGATGGGAATGGGCAAATTTAATTTAGATGACCAATAATCTGTTACTGTGGGCAAGAATCCCTTAGAAGAAATGGAATAAGCCATCATAGTCAATAAAAGAGTGGAAAAAGCAGTACTGAGATACAATCTCCAAAATGACAGAATGATCTCAGTTTGAATCTAAGGCAAAAAATTCGACATCACAGTAACCCAAGTCTATGCCCCAACCACAGGCTGAAGTTCTATGAGGGCCGAGTACCTTCTAGAACTCACACCAAAAAAAGATGTCCTTTTCATCAAGGGGATTGGAATGCTAATGTAGGAAGTCAAAAGATAATTGGAGTAATAGGCAAGTTTGGCCTTGGAATATAAAATGAATCAGGACAAAAGTTAACAGAATTTTGTCAAGAGAATACGTTGGTCATCGCAAATACATTTTTCCAACAACCCAAGAGGTGACTCTACATATGGACATCATCAAGTGGTCAACACCAAAATCAGATTGATTATATTCTTTGCAACCAAAGATGGAAAAGCTCTATATAGTCAGTAAGAACAGATCTGGAAGTGACTGTGCCTCAGCTACTGCAAAATTCAGGGTTAAATTGAAGAGTATAAGGAAAACCACTAGGCCATTCAAATATGATCTCAATGATGTCCCTTATAAATACAGTGGTGCCTTACAGGACGAGTAACTCACAAGGCGAGAAACCCGCAGGACGAGCAAAAAATTTAATCAG
>JANHZU010001150.1:227928-239170 GCA_032468055.1 Acrochordus granulatus
CCTTCCTTCCTTCCTTCCTTCCTTCCTTCCTTCCTTCCTTCCTTCCTTCCTTCCTTCCTTCCTTCCTCTTATTTAGTGAAAAATCACACTCCTCAAGTTTTAGCAGTGTTATCTGGGGTGAGAATTACTAAAAACTGGGATTGGAGGGCTTTATCAAGATTCATCAGTAGCTGACTTAGCTCATTTACATAAACAGCAAATAAAGTAGTAAAACATTCCTGAGTCTTTCCATTTCCAACAGTTTTATGGTTTGAATGACATTGCACCCATCCAAAACACCGTGCATTGTACATAGACATCCAGCATGGAAGCACAGAAGACTTAAAATATTTTAACAAAACAGATATTAAACAAAGGCTCACCATTTGTTGTTCCACATTTGGAGACTGAAATTATGCAATTTAGGAATAGTTTTGTCATCTTATGTGCTGCCTGTATAAAGCAGCCTTGAGTGACAATTAACATATGGCTGAATACTGAATGTGCCTGTCAATTAAAGTCAAGTATCCTTTGAGTGAAGCACAGGTCCTAATGACTTTGAGGACATATCCATCCATCATCTTTGACATAATTTTCTTACAGGAATTTCTTTTAGCTTCCCAGGCAAGCCTACAGCCTTGGTATTTCCTGATAAACTCCTCCAGCTACTAATCAAGCCCACCCTGGTTAATCTCCAAGCCCAAACAAGGTCAGCCAGATATTTGCTCCTGCTTAGATGTCTGTGAATTAGCCTTTTGTAATTAAGCCTTGACATGTGTGAACCAACGCCATGGGAAAAGATTATTTGGCATTAACCTAAGCAGGTCAGACTGTTATAAGATCTGTTCCAGTACATACAAGTCGTCAGCAGATAATCTTACGTCTACAAAGAAGAAACTCAATGTAGGTTTGCAAAGTTACTTACTAAATAATTAACATATATTTTAAGACTGTTGCAAGACTGTGGCATTGCACAGAGGGTCTTTTTCTTAATTCAGTCATCACTGCATAAATTCAGTCTTAGGGACAGGTGTCAGATGGCACAAGTTTCAGGCAAAATGGAAACCTATTTTGTTTGTCATTTTCCTCAAAGTTGTTTTCTGAGACAGATACAATTGCACAAAGAAAGAGTCCCAGAATATTTCAGAAATAACAAACCTTAGTGGATTCTGCAAATGCAATGCTCTGCCAGTATCATGATCCATCCTCCTATCACTATCTTGTGATTTGAGTGTTACCTGCATTGGCAAGTGAGCAAATATTTTGACTAACTGAAGATTAGTCAATGTGTTTAGGATTAGTGTTGAGGATCACAGAGGAAGAAAATATGCAACAGTAAAATATAAGCTTAGCCCAGGAAAATGGAAAGGCATGAAAAAGAAACTCAGGATTGTCCTGTTTAGCCCTGTTTGATATAAGAAGGATGGAAGAAGAAAAATGAACCAACTTCCAAAATACTGTTATTATAGCCTATATAAATAATTCTAGCTTTTCTTGGAGTGTGTATTCACTTTGGGCTGGTACTGTCTAGCTCATCTTACCATGCTAGGTACAAGTGTCACAGTCATGAGAATTCAGCAATGAAGAGGACAGTTAACCTTATAGGATAGGGCAGCACACCATGAATGTTCTGCATCATGGCACTCTTGTAGAACTATGCCAGCTTAAGAAGAAAGGAGGAATGTTTGGCACTATAGAAATCAGCAAATAAAATTGTGTGTAATTCATGGCCAGGAGATGAAAAAAGTGTAGCATTGTGAAAATAGGTTAAAAATAAGTTTGTGCATTTGTATCCTGATGATGTTGCAACAAATGAAGAAAAACTCTTGTTCACTGCCATATAAAATCATTATGTTACTTTTGACAAATCACAAATTAATGCATATGAAACTCTGGGCATTCAGAAGGTACATCAATCCATATTAAACATTATTCATACATTGCCATTTCTGTTATTCAGTTTAGGTTTTTTATTGGTTTTACAAAATTGCATGTCTTCATTACTTTAGAAGTGAGGAAGGAGAATTGATATGATACAGTGCAAGGAGAAGTGGTGAGAAATGGATTATAGAAGAGTCTTTTGAGTGTAGAGGTTCAAGTGCAATCATTTTGGGAATGACTGTTTTGAATTTAGGAGCTCATCGTTTGAACTTTCAAAGTGATAATGGAGGTGCACCTAAGATTGCATCACAAAGATAGCTTGTACAATGCCAGTGGGCTTCTCATAAAAACTCAAAAACAGGCTATCATGATTTCATAAAATCTTACTATCATTGAACTTGGGATCTAGTTCAGGTTTTGTTTATAACAAGCTATCCAAGTGCTGTTGTGGTTATTGTTGTTAAATATGTTTGTGTACTGCTTTCCTGCTTATTTTTGGCTTTAGGTAGCAAAACATCTTGGGGTGGCTACACAACTGATTACTTGCAGAATGGCAAGTGGCAACCATAGAAAAATTAGGACCAAAGCCACATGGAAGGTTGCAGAAGAGTAAAAGATGTTAGGTGGTCAAGTTCCATCCAAGATATCCTTCTCACAGTTGGGCCAAAAGGTTTGGGATCTCAAAGCGGTGGGTGAACTAGAGATATGGCTTGACCATAAAATAACTCTCTCTGCTATTCCATTCTTTGTGGAGTAACTTTATGTTTTTAATTGCTAAACTGTATTAGTATTTTATGATTGTTTTTTTATTGTATACTGCCCAGAATTACAATTCTCTGAGATGAGCAGCTATATACATATATCAATCAATCAATCTGTTTGCATTATTAACATTGATCAGGGTCTTAGCTTGAACTGTTATCCTAAAGTGGCAGTCAGAAAATAACCTGGGCATGCTCAGAGACAGATCGTCTTCTTTTCTGATTATTTCCATACTAGCCACAATGATTTGATTGAAGCCATTGCTCTGAATGGCTTCCTTCCCTCCCATCTAGTGGAATGCAGGTGGTCTTTTCTTTTCTTCTGCTCAGATGAACTGCTTTATTTCTCTCCTCCTCTTCCTTCCTTCTGCCAGCCTTGGTCTCATTGTCATGCAAATATTCAAGGGCCTTGGAAGTCAGAGTTATCTCTCTTCATATGGAGGTGATTGAAAAGCCAGCTCAGGTCTTGTCAGATAAGGGCTACAGGATTTGTTTCTAGCTTCCGTCTTCCCCTGGACAATCAGTTTCACTCCCCATTGCTTTGACAGAAAAGCTTAGAGGCATAAATCTTAATCAGCCTTCAGCAAAGATAGAAACTGGCAAGGCTTCTGGCACATGCCAAAGAACAATGTCCTTTGGAGCAGAAAGGGCTGCAAAGGACATTGTCCTTTCTGCTCCAAGCCCATGGGCCTGTAAAACAAAGCAGAGATTTCCAAAATAAGGCAGAGAGAAAAGGAGACCCCACTTACTATATTAAGAGTGCTCCCTTTTGGAGCCTTTTTTGGGATGTTTAGCATTCAGGGCTCTCATAGCCTCCCAATAGCATAGCTGTTTTCTGGGGCTTTTGGTAAGAAAATGTAACTGGATAGCTATTAGGATTTAGTGGGGAGCAAATGGAGACTTCTCAAGTAAACTATTGTACAAGGTCTTTGGATGACTTCTTTGATTTAGCTGAAAAAAAGAATTTGTTGGCCGGTGCCTTGGAAACCCAGGAGAAACAGGCATGCCAAATCCTCTAATCATGTTCATAAGTTCACAAGAAACAATAACTGCTATGCCCATTACAATCAATAATCTGGTTGCAGACAAAAACTGCAATCCTTTGCCTATCAGAGGCATTTCAGAATAAATATACTAAACTAAATTATATTTCCTTTGTCATATAAATGTACACAAGTTCTTTGGACTTTTAAGTGGTAAGAATTAGATATCTCTCAAATAAATGAGATAAATTGCTGTTAACTACTCCAAGTATAATTTAGTTGGATATAAACCCAACAAGAAGCCAATGGGTTTAGGAAAACCTGCAAAGATCATGACCTAATATTTCAACCTGCATTTTACAAAAAACATAGGTTTGTGAATTAATAGTAAGTAAGGACTTTAAAATCTAGGGCCCACTGAACATAACGAGAGGGGCAGTGGAGAAGAACTACCTTCCTCATATTGGAGTCAGTGAAATAATACAGAGGATCATCTAAAATAGCATGGGAGTTACAATGGGAGCATCTGCAATAAAACTGTTAAATTTGGAGATTAAAATTAACCAATCCTGCCTCTGAAAGAAGATATATCTTTCCATATCATCCAGTTATGGAGACTATCTTTTGCCCTAAATCACAATTTGCAATTCAACAAATTTGCTTGCAGATTCCAAAGAAATCCCTGTTGTATATAAATCAGTGAGCTGTAATTTCAAAATGCTCTGCAACCAGACTGTGTTATAAATAATTATAACACAGTCAAAAATAGCTGCGAAGAAGATAGGTGGCCTCCCATGGGAGAATCCTAGCTTTAGAACACAATGAATACAACCAGAATAAAATTTGTCAAAATTGGATTATTAATTGATTTTGGTGAATATGCCAAAGTGTGTGGAAAAGGCATAATATTGTCATGAACAGAGAAGGAGAATCTCACTTCTTGTAGTGGCTGCTGTGGATTACTTCCTTTCCCATTCTACTCTTTGTTAATATCCTCAAGTTTTAATAAGTTTTATCTATGTGTATACTTAGGTTTATTTGGTTATTTATTTATTTGTGGAATACTTGCTTGTCCTCCCAATTTCCCCATAACAACCCAGTGAACTCATCCACCAAAGCTGTGTAGCAGAGGTTGGATTGAACCTGGATCTCCCCATTTCTAGTCCAGTGTGGGGTTTCTAGCTAAACATTGCTTCTTTCTATACACCATCTCTTCCTCACTATGAATGTCTTTTTGTTCTTGAAGTTCTCAAAAGAAAAGGTATGTAACGAGGAGGATCTTGAGAACATTAAGGCTCCAAAGATTACCGCAGAGGGAAAATGGCCATGGACAGAAGAAGCAGCTGCCCTGACCTGTTTTAATCTCAAATTGTTGTATATTGACCAAGGTTTTAAGAGGTGCCTCCCTCTCCAACCTGGCACTTCTGAAGAATTGTCTGCATTCTTGATCTTTCAAAGCCGTTCAGCTTCTTCCTTCAGTAATCCTCTCTCTTCTTTACAAAACCAAGAGGAGAAAATAAAGCAGGCCAAAAAAATCCTGCCTATAAAGTCCCCCACAACTGCTTGTCAGTTTCAGCTAACAGACAAGAATATTTAAACCAGTTGAAAGGAAAAAAAGACAAATATAGCTGAGGGGAAAAAAGCACTGTTAGAAATTCAGCGGAGCTGGGAAATTTTTTATCTTAGAGCGGAAAAAAAATCTATGGAAGTCAGAACAGAAAAACAGAAATCAAATATAATGCAATTTCCAAATGCAACTATATTTTGAAAGCAAGAATTCCAGTGATGAAAACAAATCTAGAAAAGTTTTTATTATCTAGTTTTATTGTTTTGCACAATACTCCTGTGTTTATTGTTTCAGAATTCATTATATCCAGCAAAGTTTAACTCCTTTTGTAACTCGATCAAATTTTCAATGCTTATAGAATTTATCTGTTTGCATTGTGAAATGCATTGATTTGATTCTAGCAGTGGAGCATTTTCTGAACTTAGCTCAGAAAATAGTGATGTGTATATGCCTAGGCCATATATAAAACTTCGTTTTAATCTTTTGGCACTAACATTCTACTTTGCCTGCTCCTGCTCAGGCCATCAGTTAAATCCTCCTTCAGCAAAGCCTGACCACATTTGACTTATGTGCTCTCACTGAAGTAGTCCAATTCTCCTTCTACTACTTATGTTAATTATAAATTTCCTCCAGAAGGACCTTTTTAAAAAGACCCAAAGACCAATCAATCCTGTGAGCCTCCTTCTTCACTATAAAATTGTACAAGTCAGATTTGTTTTTACTGTCATGATCTTCTTAGTTGGTTTTGAAGTCAACTGTGTCAGAGAACAATGTTTGAAATAGATGAGTAAATGAGTAAATTGATTAAATGTGTAAATATTGAGGTGATAAATTTGGCAAGGAGCACAGTTCAAGTAAAAATAGTGTATGTCAGCAAAAAAAACTTCAAGGACAAATAGATGGAGTGAAAGCAAGCAAAGATGTGGAAAATGAAAATCTCCAGCAACACAGAGACAGGGAGAGAAAGCAAGCAGAGAGAGAAAACAAGAGAACAATCAAGAGAAAGCAAGATACTGAAAAAAGAAAGGTGTGGGAGACCTCAGAGACAGAGGACACAAAACAGATGTCAGGGAGAACATTTATCAAATAATCTTTAATGTGCTCTTTTAGCTGCATTCAGAAGCAACTTGAGCTACAAATCAAATTTATTTAATTGTATCCTGCCTTGATTATTTTACAAACAACTCAGGGTGGTGAACATATCCAACACACCTTCCTCCTCTTATTTTCCCCACAACAAGCAACCCAGTGAGGTGGGTTGGGCTGAGAGAGAGTGACTGGCCCAAGGTCACCCATTGGGCTTTCATGGCTAAGGCGGGACTGAAACTCGTGACCTCCTGGTTGCTAGTCTGTTACCTTAACTATCAGACCAAACTGGCTCTCTTCTCTGTATATCTTAATGTACAGGTAGTCCTCATGTATGTAATGTTCACTCAAAGTTACAATGGGCCACTGGAAAGGTACTTATAACCTGGACTGCACTTCAGGCAACCAGCCCTCATTTATGGCTGTTTGCAGTGTCTTGCAGTCACATGACCACGATTTACATTGTTTTTGCTGAAAACTGGTGCTTGCTTCCATAGTGAACAATGTGTTCACTTAACAACCACAGGATTTCCTTAACAACTGCCACAAAAAATCATAAAAATAAGTCTGATCATGTAGTGAACAACTTTATGACCGTCATGATTTACAATACTAATGGGCAAGCTGCATTATGATCATCAGTCAATAACTCCCTGTATACCTTTGTGAGAAGGCCACGTTCAATAGACCAGGCCAGGTCATGCACAAGCTCCAACAGCAAGACATGATATGGAACAACAGCAACATCACGATGCTGCACAATAGGGCAAAAGATGTAACGGGGCATCAAGCAACCCAGACATCCAAGACAGGGGTTGTCACAAGCAGCACTTTCTATTTCCTATTAATCCTTTCTCTGAGTTGGCATTTATGGCCCCTCTTGCCTATTACTACACTTTTGATGATCTCATCAGAAGAAGTGCATTGTTCACTTGTTTGGTTATGTGAACTGGGGAATGTCCCTTTCTGAGCATATTGTTTTCCAGATGCCCAGCTCGGCTCAGAAACCAGAACCTTTTAGTTTGTTTTTATAAATTAGGTAAATTTTGAGGATGAATTTCAAGGAAGAAATGGCAGTCTAAAATGAATACAAGAGAATATTTGTAGCACAGGTTTGAACTGTGGAGTCCCAGATATGCTCTGAGTTTGATTTTTTTTTTGTAGACATTTCATTACCACCAATATGTATTACCAGCACACTGATGATGTTACTTAATTTGGTAATGAAATGTCTGCAAAAAAACAATCAAGCTCAGAGAGCACTTAGGACTCCACAATCTAAAATTATTAAGATGCTGGAGGGATGAGGTTATTTGCTTCCAGTACCTTAAAATGTTCACTGGCCATGTAAGAATGTGCAGGAATGAAGCTTCTATAGCCTCATGTGGCTATTATTGGAAAGAAAACATGGAGGGATTGGAACATTCATTAATTGCAACACCAGAATGAGTGCCCATAAACACAGGCGTTTGGAAAAAGGCTCAAATATGTCACAATATCATCACACAAATGATATAATTAGCCTCAGTTGTATCATGATATCATAATGGAAATAGCATACAGAAAGAAATCCACATTCTTAATGCATGAAATCACCTGTAAATGCCCACACTACAGATTACTTCAGGGTTGCTGACCCACCTGGCTTTAATTCTTAAGAATGTTTCACTAAAAAAAAACTAAATTGAAAGTCAGCCTGCTGAAAGTAAAGGAGTAGATTCTAGCTTCATTTTTATTTAATTTGCAAGAATGTCTACGGTGCTTACATAAACACTAGAAACATTCTTAGAAAATAGATAATGGAAGAGAGGTGCAATTCAACACTTCGTTTTGAGGTATGTTGACCTAACTAGAAAAAAAACTAAGTGTGTCTTAGTTTGTCTTTCTTTCTTTTTCTTTTTTCTGGTTAGATATGTGGGAATGACCATGGGAAAAGGGGAAGAGATGCTGCCTTGGGAACAATTGGATAAAAGTCCATAGTGGAATAATGAGAGAAAAAGAAACTTGGAAATGTTCCACCCTAACTTATCAAGTAGTAAAAAGAAGTGGTGAGAGAACTGAATTTTCAGACTTGCAAGGTTCTGTTAATATAGCCATACAATAAAGTAGAATTAGCTCATATGGTTGTGATTCCTGTCTAGTCTACTTGGGAGCTTGATATCAATCAGTGATTCCATGAAATGAGTTGGGGCTATGTGATTTGCTTCTGTCAGACATTGAAGATCCATGAGTGGGTGAAGCAAATGCGATCAAGACCATACAATGGGAAGGAGGTGGGTCTTCAGAGACCAGCACGTTCCCAAATAGAGTACTATGCCTTCCTCTAATTTTTCTTTGCATATCTTCCTTGTTAAATGAAAAGGATAAGTGAGTTTCATAAGTGAGTTAGAAGTTCATAAGCTAGGCCAGTGTGGCCAAGTGGTTAAGGCACTAGGCTAGAAAGTAAGAGACTGTGAATTCTAGTCCCAGCTTAGCCATGAAAGCCAACTGGATGGTCCTGTGCCAGTCACTCTGTCTCAGCCCAACTCACTTCACAGGGTTGTTGTTGTGGGAAAAATAGGAGGAGGAAGCTATGTTGGATATGTTAATTGCCTTGAGTTATTTGTAAAAAATAATAAAGAAGTACACAAATAAATAAATAATAAAGCAAGAAACTTCAGAAAATGGATAGGAAACATCCATTTCAGGAGCCACTATTATATAAGGAAAGCTGCATTTGGAAGGGAAACTTGCTTTCAATTTGCTTATCAGTATGAATCCTTCTGCATATAAACAAAAAGACCAAACCAAATTTGTATCTAGACTTAACAACTCAGCTTTCAGAAAACAGTCCTTGAATGTGTAAAGTACATCCAACAATCTTGAAATCCTTTTCCTGTACTAGCTGAGTAAAATAATATAGCAAAAACAACTTCCTAGTTCTAAGCGGGGAAAACTGCACTTTGGGCCAATTTTCTAAAAGAATACAAAATTATTTCCCTGGGATAGTATGGGATATAAAGGGAAGAATCAGCTGCAGAAAGGAGGTGATGCCTAATTCTTTACCTACATGCTGATAGTTAATTGGAAAATGCACCGTAGGTTGTCTTCAGCCTGCTATGTTTATTTCGGTTTGCAGAAAGCAATTCTTCGTTGCCTATTATTGGTTATTGTTGTTCCACTGTAAAGCCAGAGTACACTACACATGCTCAAGAGCACCAAATACAAATCCCAAATTCAGCCACAGAGCATTCTGACTTCAGCAATTTAGGATGGAGGATTATGATTTTTTGCCTGTCAAATTTATTGCATAGCGTGTTCTGCTTAATTCAGTGTCTTGCACAAGCCCTAAGCAACATCTGTCATGCTCAGGGAAATTTCCCATTGAGAGTCTTTATCTCCCTTAAGACATTACTCACTTTCCCTTTCTTGCCTATCAACTTGAGAAGCTGCCACCGTGACGGGCCATAAAGGATATTTCCTATCTTCCCTTCAAAATGCCAACACATCATTTCTGTATCTCCAGTGTCTTTTTTTTACTCCTTTATTGCTTTAAGTCTGTCCAGTAATCTTTGTTCATGCTTTGAATGCAAAGATAGATTTGTTTCAAGACTAAAAAACTAACAAGAAGTCTCCATTCCTGGCTTGCTGTGTGTTTAATAATTGCTAATACATGACTGTGTATAAAGTTTTTAAAGAGTGCTCCGTGCTGGAAGTTAATAACAGGCTGATTAAAAATTAATTGTTCTCTCTTGGAGAACACAACAAATAAATGAACAAACATGAACCAATGGGCTACAAAGCTCAGAAAAGAACAGAACTGATTTATGCAACTTGGCATACAGTGCTACATGTTAATTGAGGCTGCTTGAATTCATTTTTGTTTATTATTTATCAACTGGATTAAGCCCCAGAGGAGCTGCAGCATGAGATACTGTAAATTTGGGTGTCATTTGTGGAAGCAAACTAGAAGAAAAGCAGGACAGGAGACATTGCCATTAAATAAAAGGGGCAATCATACTAGAACATTTTTATCTTAAACAATCCACTTTTCTTTATTGTTAGTAACAGAGGTGCTTCTTCCCGGCTGTTTTCTTCTATGAAACTCTGAATGTAAGAACCATCTGAACAAGGTCAAACAGGACAGCATTTGCCATTCATAACCAATCTGTGTGGAATGGAATTATTCAACTGATTCTGCTTTGGAGTTAAGAGATAATTGGTCAGTGGATTCTTCTGTGATGTTAATTTTAAAATCTGAATTAAATGGACCTGCCAAGATCCCCAGATTTATGTGGCAATGTACATTCCTTAAAAATTAGATAACATGGTTACATGCTGGATTAATGTCCATTCATCTACAATGATGTCCTGTTTTGAGATGTAGGATCCCATGCCCTGGGTCAGGCCTTGATGGAATTGCCAGAGTCTCTCTTCTATGGCCTGAAGATGGGCTTTTTAGAGAGTTGTAACTGGGACCACAAACTTGCCCCAATGCCTGCTAAACAGGCTGTAAAAAAACCTTCCTATGGTGCAACTTACTATATTACAAGCAGATAAAGGGCTGAAATGTTCTATATGCCCATTGGAATGAGGTGTGAGAATGTAACCCATCCAGAGCCTCTTCCATGTATTTGTTCCTGGTATAAAGGAATGTAGAAATTATTTTGGAAAGGGAGAAGCAGTAAGGGAGGTGAAATGGTTACTCATTAGTGGGAAAGTAGAAAGCATAAAATAGAAACTCAAAAATATTCTGCTTTGATTTCATTTGGTATAAGAATGGATAGGGAGAAACTGTGAAACTTTCAAGACTCTATCATACCCTACAACAATAAAGAACCATTCTGGGAACCCTTGTGGTGTCTGTTTCTTAACCTAGCCTATCTCAAAGAGCTGACATCCAGCTCTTTGACATCCATTTGGATGGACAAATTTATATCCAATAGGCTGCCAACAACTCTCAAGTGATAATGAACCATATAGAAGTACAAGGTAGACAAAAATTA
>JANHZU010001155.1:10082-25183 GCA_032468055.1 Acrochordus granulatus
GAGGGCAAAAGTGTTATGTTGCTAAAACCCAGATTCTTATTCAGTTCATTTTTGATTGTGGTAATTATGACAAACAACAAAATTATATGGGGCACAGACCTTAATGGGCACCCAAGAATATATTGCTTGAAACTTGAGAGCATTTATAATAAAGAGATGGTTTCAAAAAAGTTTATCAGTTATGGTCAGAACAAACAATACAAGTACTAATCAAGTAGAAATTAATCAGACACTCGAACAAAATTATGCTTGAATTATGAGACCGTCACATCTTCCTTCTTGGAGATTGTTCAGACCAGAAAAACTGTGAAGATCAGATTCTTAGGTGGCTTCATCCAGATGTTCAAAAGCATTTCTCCAGATGTTGGAGATAAAGCTTTGAAGAGCACACAATCTGTTTTCAAAGGCATCTCTTTGTCCTAAGCTTCTTTTGCCCCATTTGTGGCATATTCAGCCAATGGACTACATGATTTTTTAGGATGGAGGGTGGAGATGGGGGAGGGTAACTGCATGAAAAAGCCATTGTGTGGTTGTCATTAGGAATTAAATTGGCAGTGGAATTGTGTATTTAATCTTTCATGAAAAGATTATTCCTTTGGGGATATTATTTAATCAGAAGTTTTTCACTTTTACAAACCTTGAGGATTAGTTAGACAGTTGATCTCTATCACTTGAGCATCAATACTCTAGCTTGGGGATCAGAAATGGAAATAGTAAGCTCCTGGGAAGGTTTTTTAGTAACTTTCACTAAAGGAACAGCAGCAGAGGAACAACCAAAGAGTTGTGTCAGAATTGATTCACACTTAATCAAAACTTTGAACAACCAAACTAATCCACTAATGAAAACTGACCTATTTTAGAATGTCCATTTTAAGTACTAATCCCGTCTAAATAAATCAGGTAGAATAATACAAGAAAGAAATAAAAAAGGAATATTATGAGCAGAAATACAAAGAGTATAAACATTCTTCAGTCATGTTCCCTGTCATCTTTAGATTTAGATATGTTAAGAATAAATGTATTATTTTGTCTTAATAAAAGACATGAATAAGAATAAAATGTCTTAATAAAAGTAACAAAGCTGAGCTTCCTTTTTCTGAATGCAGAATTTTGGATTTGTTGTGTTGGCTTGCTTTTCATACTGTGTGAATAACCTAATAGATATATAGATCCTGTGGCACTTCCAGAACCAGATGGACAGGAGGATACTGGCCAGTCAACCAGAGTGGTAGTAAACAAGGAACAGAACGTTGTGATAATGGTGCAACATATCGAAGAAGGAGTCTCAAAAGCTGGAGTAGTACCAGGGCCTGAAGGAGGAACTAGAGAGGATGTGGAAAGTAAAGGCTAAAGTGATACAGTGGGGATAAAAACATCAGGGCTGTGGCTCCTAAGCTGGGAGAGTGACTCCAACAGCTCCAGCAACAACATCAGAGCTCTCTGTCCAGAAGAGTGCAATGTTAAGAGCAGAAAAGATACTGCACAGAACCCTCAAACTCCTTGGCCTCTGGTAGAAGACCCAATATTGAGGAACACATATACAACCCATAGGGATGAGAAGAGGTTTTTTTTTTGATAGAATGATAAATCCAAACATACAGTGAATATGGAAGTAAAGAATTGCCAGAAGGACTTGCAGCTCAAGCCTATGCATCTCAGCTCAAAAGTGAGCTGTTTTGATTTGTTCATATACACTGTCTTAATATATGAAAACCACAGGTTGTAGAAAACTGGCCATCAAATTAAGTCATAATATAGGTAATCCTTGCTTATCAACTGTGATAGGGACAATAACTCCATTACTGATTGTAACATGAAATATCATGTGACCATGCCAGATTTATATTAGTTCCAGCTGCTTTTGTTAAGTGAATCGTGTGAGGTTGCTAAGTCAAACATCATGTGACCACAGCTAGCAACTTCCTTCAGGCTTACCCATTGATTTTGCTTATTGGAAGCTGGCTGTGAAGGTTGCCAAAGATGATCTTATGACTTTGGGATGCTATGACCATCATAAATGCACACTGGTTGCCAAGCGCATAAAATGTGATTGTGTGACCAAGGGACAATGCAACAACTGAAACTTCGAGGACTAGTCATAATTTTTTTATTTTTAATCACAGTTGTCCAGTCAACTGAACAATAGGTTTGTTTTATTTATCACATTTTAAACTGCCTATCTCCTTCAGACCCTTGGTGGTGTATAGTAAAATTCAAATATAAAAACTATAATAATTAAAGAATTAAACATTTTAAAAATTTGTACAAGGAGACAAGATCAATCAATAGTTGTTAAAAGTTATTACAAAGGCAATTACAATGTGAAAGCGAGAGTTTCAGGGTAGTAGCCAGCCCCTTTGCTGTGTATTCTTCTGGGATCCTCATATGAAGCTGCACAGCCAAGTTTTTACCCCTTTTTCAGAAGGCTTGCAGGGTGGGGATCCATCTCACCTCTGGGGAAAGGATATTCTACAATGGCAGAGAAGGACCTCCTTCTAGATCCTGCCAGTCAGATTCCTTCAGTGATGGGGTTTGCAACATGCCTTTCCTACCTGACCAGGTGGGATGGGCTGATGTAATGGGATGCAGACAGTTCCATGAGTAGCTGGCTCCAAGCCATGTAGGGCTTTATAGATCATAACCAATATTTTGAATTGGACCAAGGAACGAACTAGTACCCAGTGTAGTTCGCGGAGTAGAGGTATTACATGCAGCCATCTTTGGGCACCCAGGATTACTTGCACAGCTGCATTTTCTGCTAGCTCAAACTTCCAAATGCTTTTCAATGGTAGCCCCATGTACAGTGTGGTAGAGTAATCAAGATGGGAGATGACTAGGTTATGAGTGACCCAGCAGAGAATCTCTCCAACCAAGGAAGGGCATAACTGGTGCACAACACAAAGTGAGCAAAAGCCCCCCAACCCACAGCTGCCACCTGCTCTTTGAGCAGGAGCTGTAAGTCCAGGAGGACCCCAAGTCATGCACAAATTCTGTCTTGGGTAATGCAGCCCCATTCAAGACCAAAGATGATAAATTCCTGGATGCAGAGAGGCTCACCCACAGCAACTTTGTCTCACCAGGGTTCAGCTATTGTTCTCCATCTAGACCCCCATAGCATCCAAACACCATGAAAGGACACCCACAGCATCACTCACTTCACTTGTCGCAGAGTTGTACAATGGGGCATGTCAGCGTACTGGAGATATCTCATCCACACTCATCACACTCTTGCCAAAGGTCATCCACGAGTATGACCAATGCTGTTTCAGTCCCATATCCAGGCCTGAAACCTGATTGAAAAGGGTCCATACAATCCATTTCCCACAGGACCTTTTGGACTTGCAGTGCCAACTATTTTCTCAACCGCTTTCCCTAGAAGGTTAGTATGCAAAGTCTACCTGTATAGTTTGATTCTTTGGATGTGTCATGTTATGTAGGAATTGTATTTTGTTAACCAAAGTGTAGGGTTAAAATGTGTGGTATACACCCACCCAAGAAACTCTGTAGCATTACCTGCAGCAGGAATCATCCTCTGAGGCAGGCTTGAAGTAGCTCCTTCTGCTTCCTTGCTTCCAACATGAGCTACTTTGCTTGGGAGATGATCTGAATGATTCCAAGGCTGATCATTTCGGTTTGGGATTTGACGTTCCTCTGCAATGGATGCACATCTCTAATAATGAAAATATGTGGGTAGTGTGAGCCATTGAGGCAATCTTCAGCTGACACCTTCTACTTTAGCACCATCTCCACATTCTTTCTTGTCCTTCACAAGACTCGAACCTTCTTTCTAGAAGGAGAAGTATCAGATTCTTTAGGCAATGATATTCAGTTTTTCCTGAACATGTTTGGCACCTCTAGTTCCCATAATAAAAATAAAACAAATATGTATGACGGGAAATGCTAGTTCAGCAAGTCACACGAGGCTGATTCTCATAAATTAGATCTCAATAGCTTTTATTTATAAATCAAAAGCTGCAGCTTATTGCTAGGACATTAAATCCATTCAAAATAAATGGCTTGAACCTCATCCAAAACAAGTCTGCCCTTTCTTTAAATTTACGAAAACCCTTTTTTTTTCTCAGAGTGTAAGGCAATTAAACATCAAAAACAGTTCTTACCATACAGCTGAAACAAAGGGCTGATTTGTTTTTCATCCTGAAAAAACAAAAATACATCACTGGAGAACTAATGCAACTTTCTACTTGTTCTGATATAGATGATGATGATGAAATGAAACCAGTGATAATTAGCAGAACTCAGGGATAGCTCTGCTATTTGGCAGAAGGAAGCAATCATCTCAAAGGATGGGCAGTTGTATTCCCTGCTTATAGCTCTCAACTTGTCTCGCTTGAAATCATAGACAATATCTGAAATTCCCTCCCCCCACATTTTTTACAAGAAAAATCTGTGACTTTATGAGTTGCTGGGCATATTTGAGATGCTGAGAACCTACCACTAGCGTTCTCACAAATGACTAATTGAAAGGAACTTGCTCATTCACTTGCCTTGGTGCACATGCAGTATGAAATACAGATCCACCATCCATACAAAGTGGCCTCTTTTTCAAAGTGAATTGTTCATGCACTGCATTGGCCTGCTTCAATGCATCATGCGCTAAATGAATATTAACTAAAGGAAATGCTATCACATTAAAAAGCAAAGATTAAGCAGGGATAAAGAAATTCATCCTTCACTATTCATAGGAAAACAATACTCCAATATGTCCAAGGCTCCATGTACAACTCTTTGAACTTGATCTGATAGAAGGATGATCTGGATCTGCATCTGGATCATCTTAAAGGCATGCAGACTGATGGTCCTACCTACTATTAAATTAAATTAAAACCTACTATTTTAATTTGCTGAATCAAGAAACCCTGTGACAGAGGATTTGAATGAGTTAAGTGTAGGGTGACTGCCAAACCTATAGTAGCATCGCATTTCAATAGTTTTCTTTTGCAGAGTATAATCAGCATCTTGGATGGGGATGTTTGTGCTGGAACTCCTGCAGAAGCCTAACCAACGAATTGAAAATATTCAATTTCAAAAATTTATTATTTGAGAATGTTAATAAAAAACGGTTTCTCTAATTCTTAGGAGTGGGATCTAAGAATGCTGCACAATGGCACATGCTGAAAATATTGGACTTAATAATGTAGAGTAAGTGACTGAAATGTACTATAATTCGCTGGAGCACTAATGACATTCTTCTTTGAAAGCGTCTTCTTAATAAAATGAGTAACAATTACAGTAAGTTCCCAATTCATTGGAACCTGTATCACAAATTCAAAGTTAATTTAGATCTCAATAGACTGAACAAGTGACTGAAGGATAAATCAATAAGGGCAGATGTAAGACGTGGATGGAATCACATTATTTGAAAGAAGGCAGTCTATCCAGATGAGCCAAGTAAACCCTACTCATGGTGTTAAAGAACAGAGGACTTCAGGAGATAGGTGGTCTGCTGTCAAGTTCTTCGTTAGCCCCAAAATATTACCCTGAGATGCTTAAATTTGCCCTGCATATTCTTTGAACTGCAGATTTACCTCTTTTTATGCAGCCTCCTAGAGATTTATGTAAGAGAACATAAAGAATGTACTGGCCACCAACATGCCCATTGTCCCAAATGCCAGAATAAAGCCCAGCATAACTTCAATCTCTTCCTCTCACTATGATGTCTCCATTCTGGCAGCTATTTCTGATGGAGAACTAGTGTGGTTGAAACAAACCACAAAAGAAGAAGATCATGGATAATGGAAGCATAATCTTGCTTCACTACTCCATTGAACAGTTCTCCACTCTGGCCACAGTTACAACTTCCATTCCTTTAGAACCTTTGTGCAATGCCGCTACTCATATACAAAAAGGGAAGGGTTTTCACTACTATTAAGTAATGAAATGCCGCTTTGCATCCACTTTGATTCCTACCCTGCGGATTCCATTGGATGCGACTGTCCTGTGAGCAACTGAGTAAATACTCATCTTGCACTCATTCATGCAAATACACAAACTGACAGTGTCTGAAATTCCTTGCACATACCTTTTATATTAATTGTATGAGAAAGAATGATCTGTGGCATTCAGTTAAATCTTAAGAGGTTAAATCTTAAGATTTAGTTGCTTGTGCATATGATGTAAAACTCAGTGGAGGATTTCAGGAAACAAACCAGATTTCTCTCCCTCATCATTCCATCCCACACATCTGGAAGTTTCCCTCTTGGCCTTCCAGCTTCTTCATAACAGTTCAGATAATTAATTAAGAGAGAAGTTACTGATGACTCCAGAGAAATAAGGATTTCAGTGCATGCAGCCTAAACTAAACTGAACTGGTTTCCTAAAGTGACCATATCTCCTTTGCTTGCATTGTCTTTATAAGAAGCCATTCAGTCTCAAATTAATCATGCTTTCGCTTACCTTCTTAACAAGAATAAGACTTCTGCATATACTGTGTAGTTGTTCTCTACAAATTTATAGTACATTAACATTTGCCTGCACTCAGAAAATTAAATTTATATAAAAAGGTAGACACAAAATTTTGCATTAGCAAAAGGAGCGGTTTAGTACGGTGGTTAAGGCAGCGGTCTAAAAACCAGGGGATTAAATTCTACTCCTGCCTTAGAAACAACCCCAGCTGGGTGACCTTGGGCCAGTTACTGTCTCTCCCAGGCAATAGGAAATGACAAGCCACTTCCAAAACTTTGCCAAGAAAACTGTGAAGACTAATCCAGGCAGTTACCAAGACTCAAAATTGAGTAGAAAGCAGAAAAAAGGGGGAGGGATGCAAAATGAACGCATTATTTAGCCTCCCTCTGTAGCATTATTTTATCAAAATAATACTGTCAATTATGGTACGCCAATATTTCAGTTCTCATTATGCTGTAATTTAACAAATATGGAAGTGCTGGTATCATTGTAAAACCTATATTTAGTATTGTCTAAACCAAATGATACTTTCCCATCATCTGTGTATTCAATTACCTTTCACAGCATTCTAAACCAGCATAGGTTTTGGTTGTTTTAACTAGCATTCATAAAAGTTACAGTGCGTTATATCTTATAGGCACCAACTTGAGCAAAAGCTGTTTAGTTATTACATTCCTATCATAGATACCAAGAATTCAAGATACTACTTTCCTGCAAGTTCATAAGCTGAGTTGTAAGATAATGACTGACCCAAAAATCATCCAATGATCTTCCAGAACAGATTACAGATTTGAGTTTGGATCTCCTTAATCCTAATCCCAAAATGTAAACACAACTGATAACAGCATTTTATAATTCAAATGGATTATTTCCATATTCTATCTAAAAATATGGAGAAAATTTTTGGTCGGAAACTTTAAAGCTTATCAGAGAAAGCTTCGATGGTTGTGATTGTCTATGCACCATCACTCTTTTCTCCATGACAATCTCTTCCTAACCTTGTTCTTCAGATCTTCCACCCACCCCCCCGCCATTGTAACTGACTCCATCCACCCATCTTTCACTATCCTCTTTTTTTCCCTTCCTCCTTTCCCAGCATGTGCTTAGAAGGCAGCATGAGCCTTCTCTGGAGAGCTGGGTCTTCATATTTTCCTATTTTTTTTATCATGCTTCTTGACTTTTATTACTAGAGCTTGCAGATCATTTGAATTTTTGGCTATCAAAGTAGAGTCACCAGTCTAGTTCAAGTTCTTGATGTTTCTTCCTCCATTTTAAAACCCTGCGCATTTTTTCCCAATGTAACTTCTCTTTAATATGTATTGAGCATAGCTGAATAAATAAGAGGAGAGAGCATAGCCTTGACCCACTCCTTTGCCAACCAAGACTCAGTCTGTTTTGCTATTTTCTGTCCATACAGTGGCTTCCTGATCTGCATATAGGTTTTGCACAAGGACAATGAGATATTAAGGGATTCCCATTCTTCCAAGCACATGCCACAGCTTGACATGATTGACATCATCAAAGGTTTTTCTGTTCTCAATCATCCAGCATGCGTTACCAATAGCATCTGATGTTCCCTGATTCTCTTCTAAACCTAGGTTGCAGATGATGAAATTATGATCCAAACATCTGAAATAAAAATGTATGTTTCGCACAAGTGCAAGCTCCAAGAAAAGTATTGCAAATTCACACTCTCTTATAACCGGAGAAAAGTTTTAAGACCGTTTAGAGAAAATGTCCAGACACTGCTAAAAAAATTCTTGGCAGTGGGGAGACAATCAGCTTAATGGTTGGCTTACGTTACTGCCAAGCATTGCTGAAGCCAACAGATCTCTGCAGATTGGAACTGTTCGAATATTGTTGAAGCCAACCTGGATGGGAAAGCTCATGTCAGGGAGAGACCAGCTCAGTGTATTTCAGCCTCAGCTCGCAACCGCTGTGGTCAATAGATCATTCATATGACTTCAGTGCTCAGCCAAAGAATTTGGAAAGTCAAGTCATAAACAGGAAGTAATGGAGACAAAGCAGAATTTCTTAGTTGAAGCTCCAATGCAGAACTACTTTGTTGTGGTCATGACTACAGGGTTCCACATGGCTGGAATCATGGATTTCTGAAAAGCGTGATGTAGTCCCTGGGCTCAAAGCTGCATATATAAACCAAATTAATCTACTATGCTTTTACCTGTTCCGTGGCTTACAATGAAAGAAATCATCTAACATGAAATCGGTCGTGTAAGTTAGACTGCTTTCTTGCAAATACGATTTTTTAAGTTTTATTTTCAGCTGATTGTCCATTAACTGGTAAAAAGTACAAGTTTTCCCTGCCAGTTGTGTCTGGCTCTAGAGGTGGAGCTCATCTTTATTTCACAGCTGAAGAGCCATTCTTGTCCAAAGAAGCTTCTGTGGCCTTGTGGCCGGCATGACTATGCTCCGAGGCTCATGGAACACTGTTTCCTTCCCACTGAGTGGGTGGAACCTATTGATCTCCTTGCATTTTTCCATGCTTTCAAACTGCTAGGCTGGCAGGAGCTGGGGCAAGTGACAGCAGCTCAGCCCATCACATGGAGGCATTTGGGTCTCAAACTGCGACAAGCTCAGCAATAACTGCTGGGCCACCACAATTAATTCTTTTAAATTAATTGGACAGGTAGTTAATCCAGAAGATTCCTTCCTGACCATTGAGCCATTCACATTCCAATAGATACAAACTTGACCATTTATCTCTCTGCAGTTTCACTGATCAGGTATACCACGGATCTTTGAAATGCCAAATCCATGACCCCTTTATTTGTAAGGTCACCTTTGTGTCTGGAGGGAAAGTTAATAAACTGACTCCAGACTTTACAATTAAAACAAGATTTTAATAGCTGGGTAAGAAGAATGAATCTAGTGAATGAAGAACTTGCAAACTTCAACTTGAGAAATAAAACAAGATGTACGAAACTCAGAAAATCAGATCAGGATAACCCTGAGAGCACAACATATTCTATGTTTTCAGGGCATAGGTAAGCAGCCAGCTTCTACCAAGAGAAAAATATTCACACCTGAGTTCAAGTCTGGTGAAGAGAGAAGTGGCCATCTTTGATAGTTGTCCAGCCATCATAAAAGCAGGAAGTGGAGGCTCTCTCTTCTACCTTAAAAATATGGGGGGGATGTGCATATCTCAGTTATCACGGAGAAAGAAAGCTGTGAAAAGCTCATCTCCTCCTACCTGTTCCGCTTTTATTTTTATGATGCTGAAAAAAGGAGAAAAATTATTACAGCAGTTCTATTTTTATAGCAGATAGAGATGAATAGCTTTCTTTTTCTTGTTCGTGTGACGGTATAGTCCCAAACAACCCCTGAGCTTTTGGCTAGGCCTAACAATCTCCAGCTACATCATTGACCGAGTTTAGCTTTTGAGATGCCATGGTAATTCATCCTAATCTGAGTAAGTATCCAGTAAATACTACAACAGAGACTGGGAACGGGCTTTTCCCCAACTTAATTGTTGAAAACTTGAGAGATTTCACAAATACGCTGAAATACACTAGGCTGTAAGTAATTTATTTTCCTTGATGGGACCATGGTAATTCTGGAAGATTTATCATAATATATGTATACACCATTCACATAAGAAAGATTTCTTGCTTGTGTGGAATCAATTGCTTGATAGTATCCATGCAGAGTTCTAATTAAGTCTGTATCCTGGGTGATATCTGCTACTAACTTTCTTAAATACATTAATGAAACATTAACTCTTACTCCCCTGAGTGAGGTGACCATCTATCAGTACTATTCTAGAGAATTAAATATGCCGGGAAGAAATGAGCATTATTAGCATATAATGATATTCATTTCAAATATTCTCATTAGCTATTTATTATTTCAGAAATCATTTACTTATTCAACACCAACTAACTAAATGACAGCACTAGATAAGAAACTAGTTCTTCTAAAAAAGACCAAGGTGACATATAATCCTGATTATGAAGGTAATTTGGACTGCACAAACTAGATTATAAAGGGGATCTACCTTGGCCAAGGTCATTCTTTTTCCAAGGCTGTCTCCAAGATTATCCAGAGGGAGGGAAAAGCTTGATAAACCATTCAAAGGCCGATGCTAATTTGATCCTTTTTATACAAATTAAAAATTAACCTAGGTTGCATCTGATATTCTCTTTATTTGATTCTCTTTAAAAATGGAACTAGTGTGATTTTAAGATAGCGAGCTGGTTCTGGGGTGTTGGCAAACAGCTACTCCCGATGTCTTCTGCAGCTAACCTCCTTCTGGGCCATCCATTCACTGGTTCATAAACTCAAACGTAAAACACTATCCAAGCTCTGTCCCTTCTCCCTTCTTGGTTCTATCACACTGAATGTAGAAAGTAACACAGATTGCCTTGACAGTGATATGCCAACCCTGTTACCAAAACAACAAGGAGTGAAACGTATCTTAATTTCGCACAGACAAAAAATATTGGGAAGAGGCTCAGACAGAAACCTCCCTAATTGACAGGAGTATAAGAAGGGGAAGGAGGTGCAGCATAAAAAGACTTGCAAAATTTTGGCTTCCAGGCGAGGTTCTATGGTGGACTAGATGTTTTCAAAGGAGAGGAGATGACTCTGTGGCAATGTGTTCTAGCTGGCAAAGGAGAGACCAATTTGCAGCCTAGATTGCTGCTCCTTCTGAGGCGACCACGAGATGGAAGTCTTATGGTCTTCTCATGTGTAGAGGGTTGAGGGGAGAAAGAGCTAGGCTTGACCAGATCTCACTTTTTAAATCATTTTTGGATATAATCAATTTACAGTTGAAAACAGTGAGACAAAGAAAACAGCCTCTGGTAAGTTAGACTTCTTTCTGAATTACAGAAAGAGGAAATAGTATTTTCAAAACATTTCAAAACAACTGCAAAGAACTTGATCAAGATTTTGATTGAGAAAGTTTTTAAGGGAGAAAGGGGATGGTATAAATCTGAAACATAAATATTTTGGTGAAAGTGTTTTTGGAGTTCCTCGGAATTAAATGAATACACTAGATTCTCTTGGCAATGTCGATTGTTTGACAACAATGAGAAATGATAATTGATGGGCATTACAAAATAAGGAGATAAATGTAATGTGAACCAGATTGTCTTATCTAAGCTATAGGAAGATACTTTGGACTAAAATTTTAAGGGTACAGAGAAATCAAAAGAGAGGGGAAAATGAAGATTGCTTTGTACATTCAACTTTGTAACTGATTTACTTTTGGATTATAAACGAAAAAATGGTGGCTGCCTCAAATGCCACAAAATAAGGTGAGAAAGGAGCAGTTTGTTAGGGCAATCAACCAAAAAGAAATTAGCCAAGAAATATTACAAAAAAAAATGTTTGAAGAAATGGGAAAGCAGGTATGTGAATTGTTCAAATTCTCAAAGGCAAATTGGTTGCTTTTGAAGGGAGAATGGAAGAAAGCTTCATAAAGATGAAAAAGACGAAAGAATTACCAAAAAAAAAAATCTATATGGCAACTTATAGGAAGGGTTAAACAAAATTAATGACAAAGTGGAAATTTTAGAAAGTAAAAAGAGAGATAAAAAAAGACTAAATCAATTTGGCATTATTAGCCATACTGGACTTAATGCCTTTTTAATGTGTGAAATTGTAATAACTCAATGCAGTCTTTGTGCATCGGTGAATATGTGTGTGTCTGTGTCTCTCTCTGTGTGTAAAATGATAGTGCAGAACCCACCATTCAAGTTTGTTAGAGTTTTGAAGGAATCAACAGCTTTATCATATTTCAGTGCAGCATATAAGTTGGAAGTTTCTAAGGAGCCAGTAGGGAGACAATTAAAAATTAACCCTCACAGGACATATTCATAAGCTATTAAATAGCTTGGGAGTGGCTGTCCTCCCACTCAAGCAGGGTCAAATCGTCAGCCCCCCAAATAGGTTTTCAAACTGAGTTGCAAGACTATCCCAGAAGGAAATATAATATTTCTTCTGAGATTCTCATATTAGCTTTTCCGAGTTGACTATTTGCTGCAAGTGTTCTTAACTTTTTCAGAAGAAACCTTCTATATTTTTTGTTTTGTTTTTTTGCCTAGAGGGATATTCACTCTTCACCTGACAGCTCTGCATTCAATAACTAATTCCAATTTAATTCAAACACATTGTTATTCAAACCATGGCTTGGAAAACTCTGAGTTTCTGTCTTGGAAAAAAAAACTAGATTTTAGGAGTTCTTGATTGAGATTGATCACATGTTGCTAAATGTTAAGAGTTTCAAAATATTCTTTATCTCCCCCCTAGACTGGATTTTTAAAGCTCTGGATATATTACAAGCTTGGGAATTCTATTTTCTCGTAATCTCCTCCAAGCTTTTCTGATATACAAGAGTGCTAAGAGGAAAACTCCCAATAACCAGTAATGATGACCGCCGGATTAGGAATCTATCTTAAAATCGACACCCTGGTTGGCAACTGATCAGATATTTGTAATCAATCATGCTGACACCTATGACTCCCTCCACGTTGTCTGTAACAAAGCTATTTAAATTTAGTGAGTTGAATTTAATAGTTTAGGATGGACTAAAATCCATCCTGCATTATAAATTCCTTCGTTCTTAGAACCACAGGATGCAACATGAAACAGCCCATCGGGGTTAAAAATGTAATAAAAGAGGGGAGGGGCAGGGACTAATTGTCATGATCCAGGCTGGCATTAAAATCAGCTAAAAGTCAGCTTTGAGGTTGGAAAGTGGGAAATTATTCCAACAGATAGTCCTCAAGCTCATTTGAAAAAGCATTTGTTTGGGATGCTAAATGACATGCCGCTTCAGTGTAATATCTGCGATAACTCTATAGAGCTGAGCATTGAACATTGAACTCTACAGAGGTGAACAACACCTTCTCTTCTTTTATATCATTCCCCAAACAAAGAGAAAGTGGTGGTTCCTAATTCCTAATTTTCAGCTTTATAGTTATTACAGATATTATATTGAATAGAGATACTTCATGCCTTCTCATGAGATAAGAATACAAATGCACCGGTGAAAATTTTCATCAATATAGACACAACTGTCTGACAACACACTGCCTGTGCTACTCCCACCACAAGGCAAGAGACAGGCATTTGCAACTGACATCTACCTGAATCTCTTTAAAGTTAGATTTTAAATGCTCCAATTTTTTTTATTGCTTTGGATAATTTTGCGGTATAAGAGCTGGGTTTTGTTACTGATTACGGAAAAGGCATAATATAAGGAAATATATCCAAAAGAAATATATTCAAAAGAAATATCCAATAATATCCAAAAGAAAACACGGATTTTATTTTTACGGGAAATCATTTTTATATTAATTATACAGACATCTTTTTAAAGAAAAAGTACTGGGCCTTTCAATAATTACATGTTACCTGCTGATTGCTGTTAATAACACACTGCAAGTATAATTGTTTCAATTCATTTTCATTAAAAAATGCTTGGTCAACCTTCTGTTTAAGACAGTGGTTGAACTTCCAAATCATTAGATTTACCAAATAAGATTACATATAAGATGATATCATTGTTATGTTTATAGGCTCCTGGACTAGTGACTTATAACATAAAGTATAAAATAGGAAACACTTTAACAGTTTTGAGCTTCCAGACAATGGGTATTATTCTCCCAAGTGCTGAAACAAGGTATAAGGCTTTGGACATAAATTTATCTTATGAGTAAGAATTAAAAAGTATACCCAGTATTCTGAATAGGAAAGAATATTGTATCTTCACCAACTGCTGTCCCAAACAATGTTTAATCAGTTTTGCCCAATTTTTAGGATTATGGGCGTAGCTCACACACCTACAGAGCACCAGGCTGAGAAAGGCTGTTATATGATATACTGTAGTCACTAAAGAGAAAGGAGTATAGAAGTAACTCTACATCTACACTAAACATGTGTCAGTGAAAACTCTACCTTTAAAAATACCCATTTAGATGATGTTTTCTTTGGTGCTTTTTTTTTAAACGTGAGGCACATTAATATTGGGATTTTTAAAAATAGAAGGATACTGCAACCTATTTTCACATATATTCTAAGCTTATTTATTGCCATTGTACGTTTTGTGTGTGTGTGCGCGCACACCTTCAAGTCAACTGTGGCTCCTGGTAATAGCCTGGATTGGTCCTTTCTTGACAAGATTTTTCAAAGTGGTTTGCCACTGCCATCTTCCGAGGATTGAGAGAAGGTGACTAACTCAAGGTCACCCAGGAGAACTAGAACTCACAGTTCCCTAATTGCTAGACTTGTGCCTTAACTACTACATCAAACTGGCTCTCACTGTAACTTTACTAGGATATAATTAATATATATATATGCCTTATTTATAAAAAATATTTAGGCTGTAATTTAGCCCAGGAGGAAAAAAAATCCAAAGTATCATTGAAAACAATGGAAGATTTAAAAAGGACAAAATGCTGGTATTAATCTTTGTACTTTGTATTTTAAAGATGTAATATTTATTAACAAATACATTATAATTGTTGGAAATTCCATGAATCCCAATGGCAGATGGTATGATTATGACTATTGACTTCAAATACAATCCCTACTTATGAAACAAGGGGTGTATCGCAACAAAAGTTTAAAAAACTTTTTTACTCAGTTCATTAACATCTGAAGGAGCAGCCCAGGCTGGGGAGGGTTAATGACTCACACTCCAGCTGACTAAG
>JANHZU010001155.1:33802-50155 GCA_032468055.1 Acrochordus granulatus
AGCAAGCAAAATGTACAAAAAATGCTGGGCATGGCAGTATACACACACACACACATGGAGAAACACTAATTTTTGTGTTATTCATCTTGTATTCCAGTACGATGTGTGGTTGTTTTGCTCCTTCTGAGGATGAGCCCCCATTGGGGTTCAAAGTTAAAGGGAATAAAATCATCATTTATATCCCGGTGCACAATTTTCCTTTTCTTGATATATTTAATGAGCTAGATCTGAAAGAAATACTGACTTATTGCCTGTCACTTTGGACCTTTTGTATTATTTTTGCACTGTGGAGACAGACATAGATAGTATTCTTTTACTATGCTGTTACTATCAGATTTAGATCATCTCACGTGTTTTTCAAATATAAATTTGAACAAATACTGTTATGGAAAAGGTTGGATCAACCTCCCATGATATCATGGCACCATCAGGAGATATAAGTCACACAGGAGGTGTTCACATCAAGCCTTCCCAGTATTTGAAACTTGGAATTGTTAGCATGGCATGGACGTGATATACAATACTGTACAATACTATCCATGACAATAGTATATTATACTTTGATAGCTCACTCCCAGTGCTATATTTCTCAGGGTGATAAGTGACTGTTAAACAAATAAAGCAACTTGTTTACTCTCTACAGGGATATGTGTCATTGCATAGATGAGCTTTTCCTATAGGGTTATGTGGATTCTAATTCCCATACATTTACTACATATAGCTAGAATGGAAATCTGCTAGATTTCTGGGAGTTGACGTTCACACATCTTAAAGTTGTTGTAGTTGAAAAACACTCAAGTTTGCCTCATGTTTAGACTTTGTTGAAGATGTGGGAACTACAGTGTGTGGTAACAGTGAATTCATACTGCTAAAGGTTAAAGCTGGTTATGCAGGAAGCTCTTGAAAATGATAGGAATTAAGTTGTCAGATGGGTATTGTTCCAGTCTGAGTCAGGCTCTCCAAGTGGTCACATCCATCAATAGCCCTTTATCCAGTTCCACAATCTGCAGAATGGGGTACCGCCTCACCACTGCCACCCAAAGCATTAGCTGAAAGTCTTTAGGCAACTAGGACATAAGTTGGAGTCAAACTCATCTGGAAGGTATCAAGTTGGGAAATGCTGAAATATATTTTTCGTACTTACATCTGGAGTTACCAAGGGATGCAGCAAACAGGAATAGACTCTTTACAATTCTTATGATCATTTTGATGAGTGCAAATCTGGGTGCAGTGCTTCCCTGACGAAAATAGTAATGGACTTTTAATAATTGACTGCACTGTTCAATCTCTTCTGTTGAAATAGGCCTAGTTAAAGATAACTGTGATAATACCTTTTTCATTCTATTAACAGTAAATTCACAGATTTAACTTGTGTTAAAGATCATTAAAACAACTAGGATCCTGACTTTAAAATGCATATTGCAAAACTTCTAAATACTACTTCAATAATAAATATAGTTGGATCATGGATATTGTTTCCATAAGCTCAGAATAGTGAGCTTACAATCCTTCAGATTTGTTGAGCCTCAATTAGCATCAGCTCTAGCTAGCATGTCCAGTAATTAGGGATGCTAGGAACCAATAATGTCTTGAGAATTACAGATTTCTCATTTCTACCACAATTAACTATCCTCCTCATGGTGAGGAATGAACTTGTTATAAGGTGAACCACAGAACTGACTGCCACTGCTTCAGAAAGATGCAAGGGGGAAGCAGATGCAGACAGCTGTTTCACAGTTATTGATGCTCATCAGTGCACCTTAGCTTCGATCCCTGTAAAGTGAGAGTGCCGGCCACACCAAAGAACCGCCACTACTTCTTTCTCTGACTCTGTTTCTGTGCTGCCTGTGTTTGTGCTGCTACAAAATTCAGCCTTCATCCTTAAGCAAGTTTGCCGAAGGTGGACAATATCAGTCCCCAAGGGTTGAAGGGACTATGTTTGGAGAGTGATGAACAATCTGAAACTTCATGAAAAGATCAATGAGTGAAGAGTTTGGGGACCCCCGTTCTAAAGAAAGCTACCATTCTTAATGCTGAGTAGTGATTTCTAGGGCTGAGATGCTTCTGGCATTCTATTCCTTCTCTAATTTTTCTAAAATACTAGAAACCAGAACTGGAGAGTTTGATCCTACCAGATCTCCCTTAAAAATGAAATTCTTGGCTGGACAGCTAGAAGATGTGAGAGTCTGGATAAAAGAAAATAAGCAAAAACTGTTAAATACTAAAATTACTTCCCCAGATAACCGCAGACCTCTTCCTCTAGTTGGTGCGATTTGTTGGTTTTGGTTGGAAATTCCCAATCTACTCTGGGAAGGGAGAACCGTTTTTAGTCCCTCCGAGAGCTCCCACGTTATGGAAAAGCCTCCCCCCGGACGTCAGCTTGTAGTTGCTCTTTATTTTAATGACCCTGGTTTTATGTTTTGATTTGATTTTAACTTACGTTTCATATTTTGTAGTTTTTTAGATCATCGCAAGCCTCCTTCGATGTTCATACAAGCAGAAAGTTGGGCGTAAATGGAATCATAAATCCATGGAATAAAATGTACTCAGGACGGCGATATTGTGGGCTTATTCGACTATCGTTTTGCACTAAAGGGTATCCCAGAAGCACAGATTATGTGGGGGGTCCTCGTTAGAGGACCTTGCGCGCTTGGAGAACGGCTGCAGAACTGCACAGGGACCCTTTCATGCTGCAATTCCTCTCTATGTTAGCTTCTGGTCCTCGGGTTTAGCAGAAAGAAAACTAAATCCAGGGCTTCTTCGTCTTGCGAAACAAAAGCGCAACTCTTCGATGAATCCTGAAAGACACCGAGAAGCATAATCTTCATTTGCAGCTGCAAAGGATTTTTTTCCTTCACATCCTGGAAAAAATGTTTCTAAATGGTTTGGTCCCACACGCTCCTCATTTGCATAGCGAGCTGGAGTTTCTTTAAAGTCATAATTGAATGCAAAGGAGTCGTTAGGCTGGAATCCACGAGTGCCGTAGCTTTATATGATCGGTTTGGTAATGTGCTTTGTGCAATCCCTGCTCATAATGAAATTCTGGGTGAACCATCTCTCTTCGGTGAGAGCTGCTTTCCGCTCTCAGTGAGAAGTCCGCAGGACGCTGCGGAAATTCTCTGCCCCAAGTCGGAAAGTTGGGGGAAAAATATCTCAGAAAAAAATATCTCAAAAAATATCTCAAAAAATATCTCAAAAATATCTCAAAAATTGGAAAAATATCTCAGTGTCAAGTGAAACGCATGTTCCAATGCACATTCATATCCCAATATCGGCTACCTTGCATCCATGGGTAATATCGCTTCAGATGTATTTTACGCATAAATTTGTTCTGAAGCTTCAGTGATCGCTGCTGTTTTCAGTCGCAAGATGGGAAAAAAATCTATTTGAATTGCATTGTGTGTTTTACAGAACAGAAATTACTATTCTCTTTCTTCATGAAAGAAAAATGCGCAATGCATTCACTGTAAATGATGGTAACAGTTTTAACCACTGACTCTTTTATAAAATTGAGGTTCAGCTGTGATAACAAACCATGGTTAACATTAATCGGGATGTATAAGATGTAAATCGTGGCTTTAAACAGGATTTACCATCAAAAACGTATCATGGTTATTGTCTTGTGAGGTTAGAAACTGAAATGTCCATGACTGAAGGAAAACACACCTGGCCTTGCGCTGTATATGAAAATATGTTAAAACATTCACACATTCATACAATTCACAGCAACATACAATAAACTAATTGTGTAATATAACCTAATATTTAAAAATATATATGTACCATATACATATATGTATATATATGTATAAGATATATACAATATCTTGTACCAGTACAAGAGTTGCTAGGATGAGATGAGAGGAGACATATATCTAGTCTATATATACACACTTATGCACGCAAATCAATAAAACTATGTGAATCTAAAATGATGAATAACGCAGTTTCCACTTGTGTAATTTTTAAAAGGGGAGGCCAGAATTTATTACCTTCCTGTCACAAGTTTTTTTTTTTAAGTGTACCTAAACAAACTGATCCAGACTCGAAAGAGCCACGAGAACAGATAGTTTGTTCTATCTCCCACAAGGATTGGCATTCCGCTGGCTCTCCATGGAATAAACAAGGCAAATTGGCCAACCTAGATTTCACCGATGACTTTGCTTTACTTGTCAACACTAAGGATAGTATTATATACATACTAAGGATAGTATTGTATACTAAGGATAGTATTATATATATACAGCTGAGAGATATGACACTGGCGCTTGAATTAGAGGCAAGCAAAGTAGGTTTAAAAATTTGTGAAGACAAAACCAAGATCATGCAAGCTGGCGATGTTCAAGGCAACACCCTAATAAGAGTAGGAGGGCAGGCCTTAAAACTGTAGAGCGATTCAACCGTTTGGGCAGCATCGCGGATACAGATGGGTGAACAGAAGCAGATGTGGAAACGCTGAATAGGTAAAGCAGCTGCTGCCTTCCAACAAATGTGTTCAGCGCGGACTATGTCTGCCGTAAGCACAGCAACCAAGGCCAGATTATTGAATGCCATTGTCCTACCGACGGCCATCGGTGCCAATGAGATGCAGAAATTTACGAGAATTATCCATAAGATCAATGTCTTCCAACAACCTTGTCTCAGGTGGATTCTTTGTATCTCGTATCGGGACAAATGAAGACATTCTACAAGTAAGTTATTCCCAAAGACTCTGAGACAGTGACTGGACAAAGAATGTGCTTTCTCGGACCCATGCGCCATATGATGGAGCGCGGCCAGCAAAGACTGCAATCAGTTGGATACCGCCGGATGGTTGGAGAAAAAGAGGAAGGCCATTTCAGGGAGATCTGAAAAGGATCGGCCTTGAACGGAAGGGTGCGGAGATCGGAGCTGCAGTTAGCATCCTGTCCAGTTACCATATTTCTGTACAGCGTAACTATTGTTCTGGCATCATCTCAACATTTCCTCTTTACTATCCCGATACTTTACATGAACAGCAATGTTTTCTCCTTGCTGATGCTCTTCTGCCTTAACGTGCCTCTCTTTGGGAATTCTTTTGCTTTTTTTTCTTCTCTGTTAATGGCCAGCACGTGGAGTACTTCAACCTTTCCATATTGTGATTCGCGCTCTCCTTTTTCTCCCTACGGACCCTCCCCTCTCACCGAAGGAAGCGAGTTTTGCTGCTTTTCAATTTACTGGTGGCGACCGAGAATCCAAAACGCCCGTCTCCTCCACTCTTCTCCCATACCTGAAGCTCCCTTGGCAACTCTCCCAATGAAGCTTTTCCCTCCGCTGCGGCTGAGAAGAAGGTTCATGCGGTGGGGATAGAGGCAGCCCGCTCTTCTGCACTTCATGCCGGTCTTGGCTCCTGTGGCCATGATTTTTTCCCACAGTTACGTCGTGGATAATTGCTCAGAAGTAACAAAACATTAAGTATGCTTCGTGCTGAACCGTGGGCACATACAGCAATGATATAATTAAGCTGCACAATTATGAAATCGGAATGCGCTGTTATTTACTGACAGTCCGTTACGACTTAATTTCCTCATTAAAGCGTACAAGGCAGGAAAGAAATGGGCGGATTTGAAATTCTGTCTCGCAGGAACGTGAAGATCTCTGTTGTGGTTTTATTAGTAACTGAGATGGGCTGAACTGAGTGTTGAGACGGGAGAACTGAGACAAGCGGTACATCTTTTCTTATGCTCGCTGTATACTGGAGCTCATCTCCCTAAGGAGTGAAGTCACAACACAACCTCCTGTCCTTCTGTACTTACATGCAACAAATATATGATTCAGTCAATGACCTGACAAAAGTAGACATTATTTCTTACTAAATAATTATCATTTTTTCTTTCAGTAGTGCTCATGGTCTCTTCTAGTCTATGTGACCCTCACAGCAATCCTGTGAAATATGTGAAATATAGGTCCAAAGTCACTGAGTAAATGTCCCAGCAATTTGAACCAGATTTTTTTCCCAGTTGAAGTCTCTAACTTTCTAATATTTGGGTCTCCAGCGTAGTATCCACCTACCATTTTTCAATTTTTTAAAAAATATTTTTTATAAAGAAATAACATACTGAAAAGCAAAGAATCAGTCTTCACCAGCCTCTGGATAGCAGCCAAGAATATTTTGGAGACCGAAATGGATCCTATAAGCTTTTTTGAAAAAGAGTAGTCATAGGTAGTAGTAGCTCAGAACTTTGAAAGGATATATTTTATTTTTTAAAAAGGATTAAAGTAAATATGGGGGATGGGGCATCCTGCAGAGGGGGTTAGAGTAGGTTTCCATATCTAGGCTGTAAAGATGGGAGCAAAGAGATATATAAAAATCCTGAGACATTAAGGAAAGGGAGTCTGGAAGCAGAGCTTCTAATGGGGCTGCCCAGACCTGTGGAATAACTTCCACTACAAGATCTGGTTGGTACTCACAATTCTCATCGAGTAGACATCCCAGAGAATTGAGTAATTGTTTCAGAAATATTGCCTTACCAAAAGAGAGAAACAGAATGACCGTGGATGGCCAAAAAAGCAGAAATGATTTCTGACTTCCTCCTGGCTTCCCTATTGAGTTTCTTTGGCAAGAAGTGTTAGAAACCCTTCCTTCCTTCCTTCCTTCCTTCCTTCCTTCCTTCCTTCCTTCTTTCCTTCCTTCCTTCCTTCCTTCCTTCCTTCTTTCCTTCCTTCCTCCTTCTTTCCTTCCTTACTCCCTTCCTCCCTTCCTGATTACCAATGTGATGCATATTTTAGGCAAGTACGTACTTCTGCAGGGGAGAAAAAAACCTATTAATTTTCTTAGTGAGCAAGAGATTGTTTTTTTCCGTCCATTCATGTTCAAGCAAGCTATAGATTGCTTCACCTTTTTTCCTTTCTCAACTAAATTGTGCAAGACCACATTTCCCCAATGAAAGCCAAGTTTCCAGTGATGAATCTAACTCAGAAGAACAGTGACTGAATTTGCAAATAAACTGAACATGGTTTCTGCTGA
The DNA here is from genome assembly GCA_032468055.1 of Acrochordus granulatus. NCBI lineage: Eukaryota > Metazoa > Chordata > Lepidosauria > Squamata > Acrochordidae > Acrochordus > Acrochordus granulatus. Next base: position 40,788 of record JANHZU010001155.1, read on the forward strand.
ACAGGGATTCCATTTGGATTCCAGAAGTAGGTTTCCTGTAGGCAGAAGCATGCTTCCTGTAGTAAGAAACAGTGTTCAATTATTCAGGTTATAACTGGTTGAAACTGTATATTTTTAAAGCTTATTTACTATGATCTCCCTCTGTCCACTACATCCAGGACTCTGGGTAGGATATAACATATTAAACAAAAATTATTACACAGAAACAAACTCTCAGGCAAAATGTTGTTTTTAAAGGATTATATTGGTTTTATTCTTGTTTTAAGGATTAGATCGGTTTTATTATTGTTTTATTGTAAGCCGCCGAGGGTTGCGTGATTTCAGCGGCATATAAATCTAACAAACAAACAAATATGATAAGCACCTGCAGTGAAGCCAGCTGGCTCCAAAGGCTCACTGTAAGGAAACAGTTTTTCCATAAAATGCATCTTGAATGACCATGTCTGGTGCTTAATTCTGGCATGACCCAGAAACTGTGGGGCGTTAATAGAAGCTCACTGAGAGAATTCCATAAAGCAGTTCATGAAGACAGCAGAAAAGATGACATATTGAAAAGATGGAGGCCACCACCTCAAGCAGCAAATGCTGGAGCAGTTGCAATGATAGGATTCCAGCTCTTACTACCGCTATATGCCAAACAGTTATTTCATGGCCTTTTTCATTTAAAAAAAAATAGTCTGCCCCACACTTTCTCAGCCTGTGGCTTTTGTATGTGATTGTAAACCCCTTCTTCTTGACGGTTTTGCCATTAGACTGAACTGTGTTTACTTGTTTTCTGTCCGTGGAATGGAGGTGGCTATCATATTATCCTTTGCCTCAGGCAGCTGAATATTTGGGGCCAGCCCTGAGGTGGATAGGTGAGATTAGTGTCAATTCAATTACGCTGGGACTAGAGATGTTTTCTCTTATAGTGCATCTCTAAAGATGAAACTATGCATGCAGCTTATTGCAGCTAGCATATTACCACAATGTCACATCATTTCACTGTATTATTGATAACTATGAGGATGGCTGCATGCATGCTGTTATAAAACACCAGAAAAAAAATGGTCCAAGCACAGAGGCATCCATAATAGGTCTCAACTGGGTACCCATAGATGCTCTGCCAACATGCTCTGACCATATCCACTCAGCATATTTTGTTTCCTTGGAACTTTGAAGCAACCATCGTTTAATTTTCCCAGTCGATTTACAGTGATTCCAGCTGGGGCCCATTTCTACTGCGTGCAGTCCTTGCCTTGGTATGGATTTGCATTTTGTTTGAAGTGAAGATACTCTAAACCTGATTGGAGTTTATTGTTTTGTGATGTTTGTACATGTCTGCATGTTGAGGAGCTGGAGCGTGCAGCTGAAATGCAGAAAAATCCATATTGTTTTTGTGGCCCTGTGTTTCATGAACTTTAAAAAATCTTGCTTCCTTCATGAGAAGTCTTGCAGGTAGGTTCTCTTTAATAACTCAAGTAAAAATGAGCAAGAGGGAAACTAACAGGAGATTTTCTTAAGCTCAGAACAAGCAGGTGGTCAAAGGGATTGCTCGATCCTTCCTTTTCCTTACTGCTTAGGATTTCAGAGCAGGCACAATATTTGTCCTCGATCTCAGTATTTCAGTAGGCAGAATACAGACTATAATTGGAATGCCTGCAAATACCTTCTGATAGTTTAGGGATTTTCTATTCTGCACATGTGAAAGTGCACTTTTTCCTACGTAATGGAATGGGATGTTTTAAAAACCCGTTAGGTTGTGTCTGAGAAGCTCCTAGGCCTGTATCCATAAACACACCTATAGATATGCACACAATTACATTTTCTAAAAGAACACAAATTTCTATGCACTTCTGATGCCTTCCTAAGCTAGGAATTTTGGGCCTGAGTTTTTGTTGTTGTAGGTTTTAAAGCCACATCCTATAAAGAGTAAGCACTGGAGTGTTTTGTTCTGGCTTTTAGAGATCAGCAATTTGAGCAGAGAGACCTAATAGATTCTTAACTGATATTTTACTTTGACAATTTTTGTCCTTGATGGATTTTTCCATTCTAAGATTCAAATGAGTTTCTTCCTGTGTCTATTTACAATTATAATATTTCACAGGATGGAAGAACTGTTGTGCTTCATGTGAAGTGGAAGAATTGGGCATGGAAAGAGACTAAGTGACAGCGTCTCTTAGAAAAAAGATAAGTATATAAAGTAGGTCATGGGAAGATTGTAACATTCACATATCTATGGTATACAATTTGTTCTTAAATCAGTAAAATTGGGAAATAGATAAGGCAATCTGACCATGTAGGCTAGGAACTAACTCAGATATATGTAAAAAAAATATTTTAGATATGTTGTCACACGTGCAACTAATTGTCATACCATTTTTTTTTGATATGATAAAACTCTGGAATAACCAAAGATAGAAACTAACATAAAGTTTTATATTTCACCATACAAGCACCTTTGTACAAACTGATTGTCAGGAGATCAACTTGTATGTATACTTTTTAAGCAGACACATTGCATAAGTGAAGAACAACTCACTACCCAATTTTAATTGCTCTACAACTTTCTATAATGTGTCGAAGAAGATTCTCAGTCATCCAGGTAGAATTGTCTGGAGGTTGAGTCCTGGCGATTGGACTTCTTTTCTTTTTGATTTAAGATGTTTCACTGCTTATCCAAGCAGCTTCTTCAGTCTGAGAAAAAAAGTTTTCTATAAGTCTTTCCTAAATAGTTGCATGGTTCTTTTATACTTCTTCAACATTAACTCTAAATTTCTTTACACAATAGGATTGCTTCTCTGAGTTTCAAGGCTTCCACAACCACTCCAGGAAACTCCACAAAAAAAAAAAACTTTAGGATAATTCCGAAATCGCATCTCGTAAAGTTTCATCATACTCACATGAAGTCTCAAGAGATGAGCTTATGCCTGGGGAAGACTGTTGAAATCACATGAGAACTGACATTTTCAATGATTTGGAAGGACAACCTGGCTTCCAAATATTGCTGATCCCTGACTTCATCTATTTCTTTCTTTATGTAGGACTGTGTTAATAATTGAAGTATTGTTGTTGTCGTGTCAGCCCTGCTTAATTTTAAATTGTGGAAGAAAGTCATATTGCCAGCTTTATGAACTAAACCATGAATATTTGAGAAAGCGTGGACCAAATCACCAGAGGGAGAAAGGGAACATTGTTCCCGTCGTATCTATTTACTTGTCCAGATGAAAAATGACACTCGACAGAGAAGGCCTTGTAAATTAAAAATTGGCATTTGAGAAGAGGCCCAAGTGATATACAAGGATGTAATGTAGACAGGGAAATACTGCCATGTTCATATTTCTGAAACCTCCCAGCTTTCAAAGGTGTCATTTGATTCTTCATTTCCATGTCCTAAATGACTGGGAAGCAAGAAATGTGTTCAACCTTCGAAGGCTGCCTGAGCATCGACATCTGCTGAACAGATATGTAACTTTGTCTTTGTGTTTCATTTCTATGTCTCTGGTTCCCATAGTCAAATTGCAGCCAAATTATGATGCTAAACAGCAAAAGCCCAATTTCTGTACAGGACAAGCTTGAAGGGGAGTATTACATTAAGGGAAACATCTTCATTAAGAAAGCTTATTGGATGTCCCTCTACCTGGACAGGTTAGGATGACACAGCTATTTATTTATACATAAATGCATACAAATACTAGCTTTGACCAGAAAATAAAGAATAAACCATTGATGGAATGAAGAGGAAGATATTTTGATGGTGATTTTCAGCCAGCAATATATTTGTTCCTATTAAATATAATGTTGGCCCCATTGATTATAAAGAAATCTATAATATACATTTGAATCTTTTTGGGTAACTAGTGTTTATAACATATAAAATAAGTTATTTATATGACAGGATTGAGACCTATAACTGATGCATTATGTAAAGATGGCATCAGCCTTTCAGGAAATTTTTTTGGGAATTACTGCACTGATACATAGCTTTGGACAAGGAGTGTTCCAAGTACTTCAAGGACATTGTATGGTTATGTTCTAAGGGAGGGGATAATCAGTGCTGATATATTTATAAAAAAAGCCTTTTGTCTCAAGATTAATTGAATTATGTTTCTCATGGGTGGTGGACTGGGAACATTTTTTTTTCTTTCTCAGATGAATTGCCAGAATATTTTTTCTTTGTTTGTTTGCTTGCAAATTAGCTGAAACTCCTTGTGAATCCAGCATCCATTTATCATTGCCAACCATGTACAGACTGTTAGAAAATTCATCAGTAATCTTCAGATGCTCCTGTTTTCTTTTAAGGGATGTCAAAGCTCTAGTCTAGCTACAAAATCATCTTGTTTCATTTTTCGGTCTTGTGCACTTGTGTTTCGGACTTGCTGAAAGACTTTGAAGAATTACGCTACTCATAACGGCGAGAACTGCATTAAAGTGTGCCAGAATAAAAGATCATATAAATTAGCAATCATTAAAATCTATGACAATCTTACAGAGGCACTAATTGAATAGTAAACATCATTTTGGTTACATAGAAAAAGATGTTTTTAAAACATTCTGAATACTGATTCAGTTATCTGTACTTTCAAAATAAGCCAGTTGTATAGCTCAGATGAAGTCAGTGAACGTGATGGCCATCTTGCTTCTGGATCGGAAGAGTCACAGCTCACAGACCTAGTTGCATGTGGGGAAGGAACAGCATCACAACAATGGGACTAGGCAACGGTCATTCATCGTCTTGTCTGACTTGGGGATTATAAAAAGAACAGAAGATTTTCCTCTCACAGTAAACACTCTTAGACAAAGTACTGGGGAAATCAACTGGTCCATCCTACTGCATCTACATCTATACATCTACAGTTACTCACCTTCTGAACTTTGCCAAAGTCTCTTAAAGAATTATATTCCAAGATTATCTGAACCTTAGTCAAGCTTCTTACTCTAGCTTTTACAGATATAGCATGTATGGGCCGGTGCCGTGCCTAAACTGGTGTCCTCGAGCATGGAACAAATCAAAGGGAAGGAATAATGGCATTTTGATGATAATTCCACACTTTCTGGATAGTCCATGGATCCTATTTAAGCAGAGGCTGACTGTTTTTATGTAGACCACGGAAAAGTTTTGAAGTGGAATTCGTTCATTCTTTCTAATCGGGTTTTCCCCCCTTAACTTTCCTGTTCTGTATTTATTTTGATTGGAAAAATGTCTTGCTTGATAACATTACACTACCGTGGGAAGCAGCCAGCAAACAAAGCAGCTGCAGGAAATGTTAGAGGAGCAGCTGAACAGATCCACCATCACTTGTTAGCTTAGAACAAGAACTGTGATTTGGGGGAGTATTGTTTTATCTCGCCGTTGGATGTCTCTTGTAGAAGGCTGCATTTAAAGCCACCTGACCCGGCAACGATCCATTTGGGGAAATCAGTCGGAGAGTAATATTAGGACAAGGAGGGTTTTTTTTAGTGATACTGAAAAGGCCTATTGGTGGAGTGACAGTGGTTACTAATGGCCAAAGGAATTCAAATTACCCTTTCTGTGTGTTTTTATGTGTGTGTTTCTTTGCAATATTCTTGACTTGTTAAAGTATTGCAATAGATCAGCAAGTGTTTGGGCAGAGCAAAGTATACATCTCTGGAAGATTTGACATCAACAGGCTAGCACACCATTTCAGTAATCTAAAACAGATTAGAAATTGAAAGGTTGTTCCACCTTCCAGCGGCCTTGCCAACTTCAGACTTTGAGAAACTGATCTTGCAATATCAGGTTATTACTCACTAGGAGTAATAGTAGGAGGAGTAGGAACAGCTGGGGAGAAGAGTGAGTAGTAAGTAATAGTATGGGAGTGCTGTGTGTGTTGTTTAAGGACCTGTATTATTGTTGGCTCTTTTTTGTCTTGAGTCCACCAAATTGGATTTTGTTAAAAGAACCCATGATGTTCCCATCAGATAACAATATTTAGAGGAAGAGGGGACTAGGAGTGCCCACTCTATCTGAACTGGTGGGAAAGATAGATATGCTTAAGGAAAGGAAGGTCCCACAGATAACTGGCCCTGTGCCATATAGGAATGTAAAGATTATGACTTCACTTTGAATTGCACCCAGAAACTTGAAGCCAATGAAGCTCATGCAACAAAGGTGTTACATGGGCAAACCTCGGGACCCACATTACTGTTCATGCTGCAGTATCCTGGACCAGCTGAAGTTTCCAGAAAATTTTCAAGGATACCCCCATATTTCAGTAATCCAAATGACAGGTGACCAAGGCATGAGTGACCATAAGCAACAACTCCCAGTTCTGGAAAGGGTGCAATTGGCTAGATGAATCTAGATGAATCTAGATGAATCTGTGCAAACCCCCCATCCACAGCTGTTACCAACTCAACCAGGAACTGCAATCCAGGAGGACCCCCAAGTTATACAGTTCAGCTCAGCCTGGGAAGTACAACCCTGCCCAGAGTCAAAGATGAAGATGTAAAAGGCAAAGGTTACCCTGCCAGTTGTGGCTGACTCTTTTCAATAGTTTGAAAACAACTAAAATAATTACGGTTTGATTAATTATTAATTAATTAATGGTTTAAAATTAGGAAAGTATCAGTCAGTATTATATACTGTCCCCTTTCTGATTTAATGGGACAGTATATAATACTTGCATACAGAGTCTGTCATGAGAAATGCTAAACTAGAAGAAATAGACGTTGAAATTAGAATTACTGGGAGAAACATCAATCACTTCAGAAATGCTGATGCTAATGTTCTGATTGCTAGAAGAACGAACTTCAAAGAACACTTGTTGAAAATAAATAACATTTCAAAAGTGGTCTATTGCTCAGTGTTAAAAAGAATAAGGCGATGGAAACATTTGCTCTTTGACAGAAATATTATGACAGCTTTAGGAAAAATATTCAAATGCAAAGACATCACAATGACGTCAAAGACTTATGGTTTCACAGTGTAACATCTGGCTGCAGATACTAGATTGCTAAAAAGTAGAACACAGAAAAATTAATGCCTCTGAATTGTGATGCTGAAGGAAATTGTTTATACCTTGAACAGCAAGAGAAAATATTCAATTAATTTATAAATACTTTATTTATAAATACTTTATAAATTAAAAGCAGGCTGTTCATTAGAAGTTCTAATACTGAAGCTAACACCTAAATATTTTGGACATATATTTTAGATACTACAAGGAGGCAAGAATCATTAGCTACATTTAGTTAAAAATTAGCAGAACTGGGGAAGTTAAACCAAATAAATATGATGTACAGTAAATAAATAAAATAAAATAGGGTCTTTCACTGACAAACTTTCCCAGGATCCTGTCATGATGTAAATGATAAATCCTCTTTTTTTCACCTTCACGTTTGCTCCCTCTTCTTCCTCTTTTTTCTTGGTTTCTTTCCATTTGCATTTAGCCAGAATAGCTCATAAATGTGGATTTCTCCTCAATTAGAAATGGCGTTGGAACACATCCACTACCAATAAGAAACCATTCTCCTTGTTCTTAACACCTTTCAAGAATGATGTGGCTTCACAAATATCTTTATGCCTAGAATGTTGGCTGTGCCTCGCTTCCGCCTCAGCACAGCTGAAAGAAGGAAATGCTTCGGATTAGCATCAGTTCCAGCACATTTTTGAACAGCCTGCTTTAGAAGTCTCCATTTCTAATTTTTTAGTTTAACTCCACCTTAGCAATAGGGTACCCTAACTGAATCAAACCATTCAGCCCCGAGTTTATTTGCTATGGCAGGGATAACTGAGAGACAAGAAGTGAACCATCAGTACTGTATCCATTGATTTTTTTTTCAGTACAATGGTGATTGAAATATAGTACAGGCAGAAGCGTACAGTTAGACCAGTGTTTCTCAACCTTAGCAACTGGTTGAGAAATTCTGGGAGTTGATGTCCGCAGAGGTGCAAAGGTTAAAAAACACTGACAGACAATGCATCGAAATCCATAGGGGATATAAATTATATACTACATAGATAAACTAGTATTGAAGAGGTAGACTAATCAATCAATAATAGTAATTTCTCCCATTCACTGATGAGGGAGATAAAAAGGGAAGGATATTTCCAGTTATCAGAATGGTCTGTCTTTACTTAGCATCTCTTGGGAAGCATTTTTCTCAGATTTATAGCCTTTATTTATCGTTGGTAACATCAATCCTAAGGCTTTGCCTGCTTCCAACAGTCTTAGTAAGAAGTGCATCGCAGCTCATGCAGTTGTGTCCTCTTGACCTCTTTGCTTAAAACACCAAATTTCCCCATCTAATGTCTTTTGAATATGTTGGCCAGTTCCCAAAATTCCCACTTTTGTGTCTATTGACTGGGAATTTTAGGGTTTGGTCAAATAGGGTTGGAGTTTGTAAGTTGGGGTTCGCACTGATACATAGTTACAGCCTTATGAACTTCCATTCACATAGATTATAAGTGTACATGCCATCAAAATGCAGTTACTTTAAGCATACATTATGCAGATATATCTTACAGAATGTCAAAGTATTGAACCTATAAGTGTGCATTGCCTATGTTAACTAGCAGTATAGGTCTATAGGTTTCAAGCAGATTTTTCTATTCCTTTCTTGAAATTTAAGGCTTTGAATACAGGATGATCTATATGTAAAACAAATATTTCATTCCTGGTTATAGCCTCAATGCTGGACCACATTTGATGATTTTGACAGCAATTGCCCATCATTAATGGTCATGGAAAATAAAACTGCTGCCTGCCTGAAAAAGAAATGATAGCATATAATTAACAGATGAATATTACTGAACTTCATAAATTTATTTTATGAAGTGTTTGGTCACGAAAAATCCAAAATGTATTACCTTTTCCAATATGCATTAAAGCAAAAAAAAAAAAAGTCTAGAAAATTATAATTTAGCTGCAGGCTGATTCTAATAAAATAATAGCATTTAATCATGCAATTATCACCTGGGTAATTTTTTTAACCTCAAAGAAATGCTTCAAATGTCAATTGGTATTTAAAAATAGCTTGGCAGTGGTTGCCAATTTCCAGGGTTTATACAAAAAATTAAGCTAGGATCCAAAACGCCATTTTTTTTATATCTGTAAAGTGGTTCTGTTTTTGTGTTTTCTAAAGAAAAACGTTCTCCATACTGTCTAGCAATACACACACACCTCTCTTAGGCAACATGTGAAAGTCCAGAGGGCCAGACTAACAAAAAAAACAATATGGAAAAAGAGCTTGACATGCCCATTTCCATTGCTACTCAGTGAAACATCTCTGCGCATCCCTAAATGTTCTTTGGATGTGTCCCTCAGATAAATGAGAAGGGGTATCTTATGGTGGGAAAGATGGACCGCGCCTTGTGTTAGAAATGTCATTAAAATATGGAAGTAGAAGGCATCTTTCTGGTTCTC